>CAVNZK010000091.1:0-236236 GCA_963693345.1 Pieris melete | reverse complement strand
AATTATTAATTAATATTAATAAGAATTATTATTATATTATTAATTCAATTTAATAACTGGGTATGTTTCATAACCTTTTAACTAAGTATAAATAGGTCTTTGTGAAAAAGCATTGCTAAATTTCTTTGAAAAAATAATTAAAACTGCTTTATTTGTTTAAAAGGTACTATAAGGAGATTGTGTTATTCCCATCTCGCTCGCGCACGCTCGGCGCCCATACTGAATTTTGTGTCACGGTGCGCGCGCATCGTAAAATTTCACCGTCATAAATTTTTCATAACGCGCCTAAAAAAGTATAACTTCAAAAAAACTAATAAATTATGAATTAGGTAATCTTTTTATTAAAAAATATCATTGAATACATTTATTTTTATTGAAAGTAAAGAAATGGAATAAAGGGTACAAAAACTACAATTTATCTCAGTCTTCAACGACATTTGTCTCAAGTTCTTCCATGATTTCGGGGTCAAAGCTGGCGCGGCATATTTAATATAATATAAATAATATTGTCATATTTGTGTACGATAGCGCAATAAATAAATATTGTATTCTACCTCATAAATGATAGTACTTTTATACTGATAAGTAATTAAAGCAATTCGTGCAAAATTATTCCCTAACCAATCCAAAATATCAAAAATGCACAACCTTAATATTTAAGTTTTTACTTCTGCCGACACTCCTGGAGTGCAACCCGTCGTTTTTTTTATAATCATACGTAAGAGAAAAATTTTACTTGAAGAAAGTTAAGATTTTATTTTAAGCATATTTTATAAAAGTTTGGCAACGTTTCATAAATGTTTAGCAACAACAGAGTACATATTAGTTTTATATAGTATACAACATCTATGTTACTATCATTCTATTTATAGCGTATTCTATGGTAACTAACAAATATATAATCTGTGTGAGTAAAAAGAAAATTAGAAAAGTAATCTGTGGGCGATGGCAGCGTGTGTGTTGTAATTTGTATAGTTAATAGATTAGTTTCTTGATTCTTCATAATTCATTTTTTGCCATTTGGCATTGGCTTAGCAGTGTTTGGACTGTCGGATTTTCTGTGATTTCTTTGAATCCTATTTCCCTCGAAATTTTTATCAAATAAGTCGTTTAGTATATTTTATACGTATTAATACTCATTACAACAATATTTCGTCGACTTGTATCTTCAAATGTCTGTATTCAACACAGTTGTGGAGTGGAAACCTTTAGTATATGATAATTTGTTACTTTAGTCCTTTTACCGCCATCAAATAGTCTAATATTCATAGAGAAAGCATATTTGTATTTTTTGGAACGTCAATATCACATCGTCAGTCAGTCATATCGTATCGTCAGTGTATAGAATCACATCCCATATGAGAGTGGCCTTGTTGGAGTAGTTAAAGTTTGCTCAGCATAGAGCAGGAATACAGCTTGTTGATTTTGTCCCTCAAATGTATCAAAAGATGGATGGTGTTTCTTAGACATCAGGATGTAGATATTTAAGAAAATAGAACACAGCCATTTTCTATATTTCTATTCCCTGTGCTTGACCTTGTTCAACATAATTTGTAAGATTGTAGATCAAGAGTGTTATCAGAGGCTTGTTCTGTTCATATGGCGCAAAGTCATATATTATTATGTATATTTGTGCATAATGTTTGATGGTAAGATTATGTAGTAAGTGGTTCTGATTGTTATTTTCTATTCAATGAAGCAGTTTCTGTATAAACTGTAATTTTTTTTGAAGATTTGAAGACGCACATAGTGAGATTCTATAACTATTAAAGTTTTCTATGTGCGCTTTACTAACACAATGTCAACCTCACTTGTTTTGTTGCCAGGCTATTTTTTTTCATGTCTCCCATCACCTGAGAAGCAACCAACAGAGCCCATATTTTTATCGGCTGAGTTTTTTCAGTCCTTGTAAGTGGTTCCATTCATTGCGATTGAACAATGGTCCAATGATTCCAATTTGGAAGTTGTACTTGGCGGAAATTTAACTTTTGCTTTTTCCTTCAACAAGTTTCCGCTAATAGACACTTTTTGTCCTCTACACTGTCTTAGTCGTCCAGATGAGGAAATTCACCTTTAGTAATTCTTTTTTGTACTCCAGCAGTTTGAGCAGCATTAATTTACTGCTTGTGCTTTATTATGGTTGAGATTTAAATTCTTTTGCAACATCACTTTTCTTCTCACCTACTTTCTCAGCAATTGTCAAACATTTATACTTTCTAGAGTTAAGAACTAAAACAAACATTTAATCTGTATACCAACGAAAGATTAACAGTAACTGAATGATAACTAAACAAGCCAATTCGTGAGAAGTCAAACTAATAAAAATATTACTTGTCGCAAAATGTACTTACAATCTTTCCGCCTCTTTCTCTCTGAAACTTTAAATAGGGGAGATTACTGTCAAACTTCATATAAAATCATAAAACTTTGCGATTTTGGAATGTGGCTTTTGGATGTGAAGAAATAGGTAAAATTTCCCTTCGAATCCCACCCTAAGAATTTTGGTAATAAATTAAGTCTTTTTTAATTCCAATTCTCCATGTGTGCTATTTACAAATAATAAAGGCACAGTCAATTCAATTATAAAATTATTCCTACAAGGGACACTTCACCTCAACTATGGTTTCATATGCGATTGGTGATACTCCCAAAAATAGGTAATCTTCAGTTATGAATAACCCACAGTTGTTAACTTCTATTCCACCATAGTGATCCATATAAGCTTTAATAGCAACTGGCTCATTAATTATGTCATGGTTCGTTGGCCGGGATTATAAGGACTTGGGTAGTAGCAATTGCTCTGCAAATGATTTTTGCCTTCTAGCAGAAAGATGGCATATGGTATGGAAATTACTGGCTGTAATGCGGTTTTTCCTTATTTCAAGCCACCATTTATTATTTCTCTGTCCTCTCGTCATTTCTTCTATTTGCAAAATCTTTTCTTTTGCTTGAGTGGCATGATGCTGGTTGTCGCAGAAATTTATACATTTCTTACTTTTGCATTGTATGCCTCCTCACAAATGTTCTCCATATTGTAGGGGTAAAATATAATATTAGATAGCCTTTTTTTAAGGGGTAATCTCTCAGCTTTAAGTGGAGAGGCAGTAAATATCTTTTTTGGTACATTAAATGTTTGCAACCTTTGTACAAATAATATTTAAGAAAACAAACTTTCTCTGTACATTTGTTCAACAGCGAACATCACTTCTGCCACATTTTTGCAGTAAGCTTCCATTCCACTGCCTACAGCACATTGAGCATTCTTGTATGTCTGCTATTTATATTTATTTTCAATTTAAATTCGTACTGAATTTTCTTCATTGAGGTCTTGCATATAATTTTCACATAAGTAAATGTGAATCCCACAGTGAATGCTCTTAGCCAGAAGGTGCTAAGAGTGTAGTTATATAAATACAATACTATACAGGATGGGCCAACTAGTGACGTCAATGAATTTTTTTAGATTCCTCATACCCCATGTATGTTCCGCGATTTTTTGTAGTTTTCGAGTTATAATTCTTTTTATGTTTTTTGAATGTTTTCTGCCAGCGAGGTTTCAACAATTCATATATTTTTTATGGGGAAGGGTCATTTCGCCTGTTTGCGTCCACTAAGTGCAGTTGGCAAGTTTGAAGGAAAAAATAAAAATGTCCCAGCACTTATTTCTATAAAAAAAATTATGTAATGTGTTCATTATATAGTCTATTTTAAGCTGAACTTTCAGTTTTGTTCGAAACATCTTGTGATTTTTTTTGTAAAAGACAAACTACATAATTAGGTGATTTACCCACTTTGCGTCCATAAAATCCAATTTGCGTCCACAAGCTGGACCACTTTGCATCCACCAGCTTCGAAAAGGAATTAAGAGGTGATATTTTTATAATAATGTAAAGAGACATTGAATTTGATTAATTTATTTATGGAATAATTATAGATACTTAAAAATCATTATATTAACATTCATGAATCACTATAAACAAAATAAAAACATTTAGGGTGAGATCTATAGTGCGCACTTAGACTTTGCTCAGACTTAACTACAACCATTCTTTACTTTTTTAAAGGATAATAAAGAAGGTATTGCATGAAATGAAACATCAATTTCTGTCTTAGCTTGAGCTTAGCTTAATCTCACCGTTAAAATGTCTATAAATATACTAAATCATAGTCTAACCTTAGTGTTTTTCGTAAGTAAAGTCTGAGCAAAGTCCAAGTGCGCACTATAGATCTCACCCTTATTCTTCTAAACATTCATAGCACTTAAAATTCAAATTCAACAATAATCTGTTCTGTTAATTATACCCTAAAATCTGACTATGAATCTGGCTGAAGATCAGCATTGATTAATAATAAGTTTTTGGCAATATTGTAGCAACAAAACAATACAATCATTTGGTCTAAACCTACTACTAAAAGAAATGTTAAATCTTAATAATCATGAAACAAGGTATGATTATAAAAGCCCTAGAATTTTAATTAATGACACAATTCACATTCAAAAGACTTATCTTTGCCCTCTAAATAGCTTAATCCTACAAATCGCGTGCATTTCACATGATACCATCTAATACACTTGTCACAGCCAATGTTTTTCTCGTTGTCGTCTTCTACATCTGAAATTAGTACATCATCACATTCAGGACATTTCACTCGTTCCACGGCTGGTAAATTTTCTTTCTCAATTTCCACATTTACCGTCTTCTTAGTGACTTCTTGAAGAGGATGTATTTCCTTTTTTCGTTTCGGAGAAGTTTTACGAACCGTTTGAGAATGTTTTAAAGTTTTTTTCTGTTTTTGTATTTCTAGTCGTTCTAACTTTCTTTTTCGTATTGCTTCCTGCTTTTCATTTTTGATCTGTTCTTTATTTTCATAATACTTTCTCCATGCAGCAGACGATATGGCTATTCTTTGGCTAACTGCTTTGTCTTATTTAAAAGAATCTTGTTGCGAGAAGTCAGGTGATCATTTGCAAAAATTTTGGCGGAGCCTTTAAGTCCTAGTAGGTTGGCGGAAAGGGAACTCTCCCTGTTAAATAATCTGACTGCCGCCACAAAGTTCTCCTTATCATACCTGCTGTTGAAACACGCAACAATCGGCTTCGGATGATTAGAATCCCTCGATGGTGTTCGGGCTATAAAATTTAGCTGCTGTTTTGTCACAGCATAATTTACTTTAGATCCTATGCTTATTATTAAATCAAGCAGGTTTTCATTTGCCGTCTGTGGTACTCCCTTTAACTCAACGTTGTTCATTCTATTCCATTGCTCAGCTGCATCCTTTTCACATTCTAAGACATCCACTCTGCTTTGTAAATTATTAATTAGTTCTTTGGTTTTTTCCACATCCGAAAGCCTATCCTCTATATTTTGGAGTCGTAACCCAAAGTCCTTTACAATTGTGCTAGCTTCTACGACTGAAGATTTTAGCCCAGAAAACTCATCTCATTATCTTTATTTCGCTTACTAATTCTTCGAATGCTGTCATTCTGGATGACAGGGTTTTTATCTCTTCTAACAACTTACGTGATGGTTCATGCATTGGAGAAAGTGTCGGTGTATTCATTTGTCCACCTGATTTACACTTAGGGCATCGCCAAGTTGATTTTCTATCACCCAGTTTTCGATATCCTCCCTCTGTAATTCCTATACAATTATAATGGAAAGTGTGTTTGCATGATGAGCAAACTGCCCCATCAAAGAGGCCTTCATTGCATTCCCCACATTTCGACATTGCTGTCCTGTTGTATGTTTTCTCAAATATCAGAGTTAGTTTTTAGTTAAAAGTTTAAGAATCACGTTCTATTCACTTCACAATTCAAATCAAATTAATATACCAATTAATCGTAGGTTAATAACAGTGCATTTACTTATAGATATTTCGCGATACGATTTTTTGTACACAAGGATACGTCCTGTGCGCAAGGCGTTCCGCAGATGCTCTGAAATACTACTAATAACTTTTGGAAGGAGTTAGGCTGGCTTAGGTAGCCAGGGCTCACGTACAACGGACCTAGTGAGCGTCTAAGTGCGGAAAACGAGTCCCCAAACCATACCAAACCATACATGGCAAATCACTGCACCCATGGCATCTTTAGACGAATCAACTGACAGTGTAGGGCTTTAGTTATAGACTCTTTTAATACATTAAATTCTATGTTATGTTTCTCTTGCCAACACCATTCATTTTCTTTAGATAAAAGCATTCTTAAATTAGAAGTTTTTTCTGACAAATTCTCTATGTATGAGCCTAAGTATGTAATCATACCTAAAAATCTTTGTAATTCTGTGACATTTGTAGGGGGTGGCATACTGTAAATGGCTTTAACTTTGTTTTCATCAACTTTCACACCATCTTTAGAAAAGATGTGTCCTAAGTACTTGACTTCACTTTTAAATATATAACTGACTTTTCTTTATTAAATTTTATTCCTTACTCCCTAGCTCTATCTAAGACTTGTTTTAATCTAAAATCATGTTCTTCTTTTGTTTGACCATAAATTAGGAAATCGTCCATCATAATTTGGACTCCTGAAATGTCACTGAATCTATTTGTCATGATGGAATGAAACAGTTCTGGAGCTGCATTTATTCCGAAGGGTAGTCTTAGGAATCTATATCTACCTTGAGGTGTGATGAATGTACATAGCTTTGAAGAAGCTTCATCTAATTTAAGCATATAAAAACCTTTGTTTGCATCTAATGTTGTGAAATATTGTGTACCAGAGAGGCGGGATTTAATTTCATCAATAGTTGGAAATTGATAATGAGGACGCATAATGGCTTTATTAAGTTTTCTTGGATCAATGCACAGGCGTAGTTTACCATTCTTTTTTGAGGCAATTACAATTGAGCTAACCTATTCAGTAGGTTCCTCGACTTTGGTTATAATTTGATCTTTTTCTAACATGGCTAATTCTTCTTTTAATTGTTCTATGAGACTGAATGGAATTCTACGGCAAGCATCTATAGATGGTACAGCATCAGGCTTCATTGACAAATGACATTCGTAATCTTTAAGACAACCTATTCCTGAGAAGAGATCTTTATATTCAACAAGCTGTGATACATTGACAGACTCATGAAATTGGACATTATGGACTCTTTTGACTAATTTTAAATTCTCACAACTGTTGCGACCAATAATATTTCTACAAGGTATATCTATAATGTGGAAATTGACATTGTATACTTTGTTGTTATGTGTGACAGACAGAATGCATTGACCTACTGTAGGTAATACTTCACCGCTAAAGGTTGAAAGTTTGTGATTACTTTTCTTTAAACTACTCAATGACAAATTAAGTTTTTTGTAAGAGTTAAATGATAAAATGTTAGTGTCAGCACCTGTGTCAAGTAAAAAGTTTACATTCTTACTATTTATGGACAAAGTTATATGATAAGGGTTTCTTTGGCTGACAGAAATCTCATTAGTGAAAAGACTATTTAGAAAATAAGTATCATTGGGATTACCCATACTGTTTTCTTCTATGAATCTCACATGTCTGCTGCGGCAACACTTGGCAAAGTGGTTCGGCTTGTGGCAGTTGTTACAGATGACTCCCATGGCTGGACATTTTGTACGGTGAACTTGACCACATCTGGAGCAGTTCTTGGATGACTGTTTAGACTGATGTTCTTGACTGGACGATGAAGCATCGTGACGATTAAGACTTTCTTGACGGCTATGACTTCTTTGACGATTATGACTTCTTTGACGATTATGACTTCTTTGACTGTGACTCTCTTGACCACGTTTTGTTAGACGACTGTGACGTGATTGACGACTGACGAAACTTACTTCATGGCTTGATAAGGCTTTAGCCTCTAACCTTGTATTTCTTAGCGTTTTAGCGAGACTGACGGCTGCATCAAACGAACACGGTTTCCCGATCAGGATACGTTCTCTGATGTATGAGCAAGATGAATTTAGGTTCCATGAGAATATGTCCTTTACTATATCATCGGCAAGACCTTCGAAATTGCATTGGATGCTTAAATTCTTGAAATCAGTGGCATATGTCTCAATTTCTTCATCTGGACCTTGTTTTCTATTGAACAGCTTATGCCTTTCGACAGAGATATTAGTGATTTATTTTGAAAGTTCTGCGCATGATGCGCCGTTTGTATATATGTATCATACCGTAACTCGTAGCGGCGGGTGAAGAGATAGGGCCTGCGGGTTTTAAGTTGTAACTTTTAACGCGTTTAATTGATTTAATAGTTTGCGCTTCCAGTTTTTAGAGTTCAGTTCTGTCGATGTAGCAATATACTCGTCTAATATATCATACTCGGGTCATACACAAAACGAGTCAGAATTTTGTGAAAAAAAAACATAGTCAGAACTTGTACTTCATCAGTCTTATTTATTACCTTATAATCATAGCATTTAAATGACAATATAAAACAAGATCGTTTTTCAGTTTTGACTGAAATATTAACTTTTAATTTTTTTTGTGACCACTGAAGGGACATACTTCCACAGAATAGAACAAAAACAAAAAAAAACAAAAACAATCGTTACGTAGTCAAAACGCGAGGTCGCGCTGGAGCGTTTTTAAAAAGAATAAAATTTTATTTTTAATTAATATTTAATCAACCGGTTACATTGGTGATTAGCTTAAGACTAACTTAATATCTAATAATCGAGACTGGGAGCTAGACAGTCCGTCAGCATATTTCATGAGAACACGCGTGGGCGTTTCCGTTTAAAGATTAGGAAATATGTCTTGTGACTGTATAACTCCTCTCTCCTTAGAATCGAGATTATCCTCAGGGTTTGGATGATCTCGAATATTCTGTTTAGGTTGAAACATAATTTTCTTAATTCTATTTTTAAATGCTAATAAAATGACACATGTCATGAGTAAAAACTTATTACTATATTAATTATACCAAAGAACCATTGATTTAATTCACTTTCACTAACACTTGTAGGAACACTATTTTTCACCAAAAGGTTTAAGAGTTGAACGTCTGCAAGGTCAATTCCATCTAAATTCAGATGCTTGTTCTGTGACTTAATTTCGCTGGAGATTAACGGTAGGTTTACAATTGGGAATCGGGTAAACGCGATATCGTGTCCCTGGTGTTCGTTTCTTTTCAAGTTGAAATCCTTGATTCTTATCGAACAATCATCATCTAGGGTTAACAGGTAAGTGCCCATTAATGGCTCATGTGAAACGTCGTTGTCACACATTTTAGATATAATGGTTTCTATTCTAGAAAATATTATCCAATGATTTTGTTGTACTAAATAAATCTTGACATCTTCGATTAGAACGGGCACAGGACGACATGAAGATGTGTTGGGGGAAAAATTCATTAGTGTAGTAATACATTCGTCCTTCAATATCGGTGCAGTTTCAAATTCAGGACATAAAATCGGTTTTCATCTATTTCTTGGCATGGTTGTGAGAGCGGCTCGACTTTCAACCCTTTCACTAGGACATAGGGATACTTAGGAAGGATAATGTTAGATATATTATTACTATTACTATGCACTGGTAAAGATATTAATTTATAATAATTATAAAGTTCATTTTTAATTAAGGGTATGTGCATATTAAACTTTATCTGATTTTGTTTGATATACGCTTCCATCTCAATATTCAGTTCAATTTTTACAATATTTTCAATATTCACTGGAAATACTAAATTATACATAGATTCTATTTCTTTTAAAATTGACAGTAATTCCTTAGTATCAATAATAGATTGATGTAATATTTTAATCCTAGCAAAAGCGAGAGCTGTTTCAATTTCATTTAGTCTTGAGTAAATAGTTTGAAAGTTATGGGTAAAAATATTATAAAAATGAATAATTTCATTGCTCATTTGTAGCATTTTAGAATTGTTTAACCTGAGATCTATGTCCTCAAAACGTTCATTAATTTGAATGAAATTATTCCTTGTTACATTAATAATTTTTGTTACAAAACTCATCATTTCGGAAACTATGGTTATTTTATTACTAATAGCGTCCTGTCTAGTTTTTAATTTATTAATTAAATCTTCATATCTGATAGCATCTTCATTATCAAGATTGCCAGTTATTGCTTTAATGAATGTTCCAATAGGATTCAATAAACCACGTTTAGATTTTGAAGTCGGAATTAATTGTTTATATTTTTCCACTGTTATATTCATTATGAAACTAGTTTGTAACTGTACTTCTTGGAAGTGCAAATTGAATAGGCTAGTGTCGAAACAATTTGTACTTCGGTTTTAAGCGTTAAAAAGTTATTTATATTTAGTTTTAGTTAGTTGTTGATAGCTTTAAAATCTAAAATCTTTATCACGGTCCATCTGTCGTAAGCTACTACTGCTTGACCTTCTTTAATGGGTAGGAGGCCTGGGTTTCTAGTAATCTTTTGCAGTTGAAGGGCCTGGCTTGGGATCAGATGTACCAGCAGGAGTAACAACCTGTGAAGGGCGTTTCAAATCTTTAGTATGTAACTTAGTTTTTTCGTTTAAGAGTTATCACTGGAACAACGTTTCTATGAATTGAACTCGATACTCGAGCTTTTATGATAACGAGCCTTATCCTTACTACGTCGCGTGTTAACTCTTTTTCTAGATGATGAGTCTGCGTTTGAATTTTTCTTTCCATTTTTGAAATTTCCAACGTGTTAGTTTAGTATTTGATTTCTTTATACCATATAAATAAGACCGGAAATGTTTTATTTTTGGTGCCAAATGAACCGTTGCACTATAAGGGAAAAATGATTTTTTTATGACGTTATCTTCTAAGAGTTTATTTATCTGTTTTTCTATCTCTTGGTTTTGAGAAGCAGGATGTCTATATGGTCTAATATAAATGGGGTCTTCGTTAACTGTTCTAATTTTGTGTTTAATCTGATTGGTGAATGATAAAGGAATTTTATCAGAATAAAATATATTATCACGAAACTCGTAACATTGTTTAGAGATTATGTTACGTTCCTCACTATTCATATGATCTAAACGAAGCTTGGACAAATTTTCTTTTAAAACATTATCATTTGTTAAAGTTTCATTTATAAAATTACTTTTAGAAATTTCATTATTTTTTAAAACTGAGACTTTTATAGGTTCTTTCAAAGTAATTTTAAATAGTTTCTCGGATGTATTTTGTATTACGGTGGTTGCAAAGATGTTTTCACATGTAACCATAGCATTTGGCATACGAACGCCATTACTAAAATTGTCCTGTTCTACTATGTCATCTCTATTTTGTAGGTTAGTAGGGGTTTTAAATTTTGATTCTGTTCTGGGTTCAATTATAACTTCGTATGGAGGACTATATAATATAGGTATGGCAGAACCAGTTGTATACAGTATTTGATTTTTCATATCAATGCTAGCTTCTAATTCCTTTAATAAATCTGAGCCAATTAAACCATGATATCTAGCATCTACATCATATACATAAAATTTATGCATTAAAGGGCTATTAAAAATATACGGCAAAGGGATGTATACTACTTCGTTATGTGTACTTCGAGCATGAGTGCTAACCACTGTAAATGGTTCATAGCTTTTATATTCTTTAAGAAATTCATTAACTTTAGAGGGACTGATAAACGAACGACTACTACCAGTGTCTATAAGAAATTTTGCGTTTAGTTCCGGAATTAATATGTGTGGTAATTTTAAAATGCTATCACAATAGTTAAGATTTATTATTTCGGTATATGATTCGAGGCTTCTCCCTGAAAATTTACTTGCTGCGAATCTATTTCCTTGTTATCTTTAGAATTTTCTTGATTTTCTAACAAATTAAAATTTTCACACACGGTTGTTTCGTTTGATTCATAGTTATCATAATCGCTATAGTCGTTGTAATAGTTTGGTTCGTAATAATATTCAGAGTCATTAATCATATTTTGTCTTATCGGCGCAGTTCGCATAGAAACGTCTGTGTTAACTGGTTGTGGATTCTCGTTTTGATGTGGTATATCGAACCTAGGACCCTGCTGTGGCTGGTAACCAAATTTATAGTTTTGTTGAGGTATACCGAATCGACTATTATTTTGAGGCGAAATTCCAAACCGATAATTATTTTGCGGGGGCATTCCAAATTTAAAGTTATTCTGTGGTGGTATCCCGAATTTAAAGTTGTTCTGTGGTGGTATCCCGAATTTAAAGTTGTTATGTGGTGGTATCCCGAATTTAAAGTTATTCTGTGTGGGCATTCCAAACTTAACGTGATTTTGTGGGGGCATTCCGAATTTTAAATTATTTTGTGGGGGAATCCCGTAATTAAAGTTATTCTGTGGAGGCACATTTGATGCTAAATTATTTTGAGGAGAAATTCCAGGTTTGAAATTATTTTGAGAAGGGATTCCAGGTTTAAAATTATTTTGTTGAGGGGATGCACTATTCTTCCACAATTTATTTTTAATAGAATATTGATAATGAAAATTAACCTCTTCAGTAACAACACTTAATGCACTCTCTAAATTAGTACAGCCCTTTAGGCGAACGATACGCAAAAGATCTTCAGATAAATTATAAAGGAATACATTAAGAGCCGTATTATTATAAATTATTAATTTGGCTGCTTTAATACTCTCATCGGTTAACCTATTAACCTTTGAGGTTAGGGAACTTTTAACACTTTGTATTCTTTGACAGAACTCTATATATGATTCTCCAGATTTAATTTTTAATGATTCTAATTCTATTGCTATACATTCTTCTGAACGCGGGTCGCCGAAATGTTGAGTCAATATATCTTTAAAATGATCCCATGATGTAATATTTTGATTTTCACTTAATAGCGTTGCCGCTTTACCCACTAAGCGACTAGTTATTGCATGAAATAAGTATAAATTTTGGGCTGTATTACCTTCGACTCTAAATTCTTTTATCACATATTCACTTTTTGCAATAAATAAATTTAGTAAGTTTTCTGTCCCATCATATTTGGGAATCAAGGACAAAACCTCACTTGGTACAAATCTATATGTTTCCATTGACATTTTTAGTCTTTAATTTTTATATATAAGAATACAATATAATCACTTACACTTCTTTAAATTACTTATATAATTTTGAATTTGCAATAAATCCGTACTAATTAATAATATAATTTTTTATCTATCTCTATATTTAATCTATATTATATTGCCTATTCTTGTGCAATATAATTTTTTTTTATCTATCTATATATTTAATCTATATTATATTGCCTATTCTTGTGCAATATAATTTTAAAACTACAGTTCCTAATCTAATTACACTCTGAGTACAATTTTATTCGTAGATTTGGTACGAAACAAAATCAGATAATGTAATAATATATAATATGTGGAATAAAATGAAATTTTTAGCGGGAAGTGAAAAGGTTTACTCACCGCCAGCCCAATTCCATTCTTCCTGAGCCACTAATCACACACTGCACCGGATATTATTTTAATGCTCTTCTATTTGACTTATTTATTTGATTCGCGGATTTTCACTCTGCTATTAGACAGTCCACGGTATTTCAAGAACTATGAAAATCGATTTGAGTATTTTCAATTTAGTTATATACTCGCGGGATGTGAAAATCCTACCGGCTGCGCCAGTCAAAACGCGAGGTCGCGCTGGAGCGTTTTTAAAAAGAATAAAATTTTATTTTTAATTAATATTTAATCAACCGGTTACATTGGTGATTAGCTTAAGACTAACTTAATATCTAATAATCGAGACTGGGAGCTAGACAGTCCGTCAGCATATTTCATGAGAACACGTGTGGGCGTTTCCGTTTAAAGATTAGGAAATATGTCTTGTGACTGTATAACTACGTAAGTCTTAAAAAGTTATTCATAATAAACAATACAAAATAAAAAAAGGATTTTAAAAGATATCATCATCACTCGAATCAAAAAATGAACGGCCTTTACATTTCTTTTGTGGTGCATTTGAGTCGTCAGAGTCACTGTATTCTGGGAATGCACGGACTCTGGATTTTTTGGGTGTTACTTTTGGTGGTGTAATTGAGTTTTCCAAGTCACTTACATCAAGGGTTGGAAAGAACCTGAATTTATTAGGAGTTACTGAGTCATCAGAATCTGTATTAATTAAATTTGGCTTTTGTGGGGTTAATGGTTGACGGGTTGGGCTTGGTGATGATTCCAATGATGGCGTATTAAACAAGGGTTCAAGCAGAGTTGGGGTTGTCGGTCCAGTGGCTGTAGAGGCTGATGTAGTGTTATTAGTGGTTGCTGGACTGGGGGTTCAAGAAGATGTAAATTCTGTAGAAGTTGTGTTTCTATAAAATTACACGAAATGCCCTCAACCTCTATTTGTCCAATTTCAAAATGGGTACATTCAATATGGGCTGCACATAATAAGCAGCTCAGGTGCTTTTGCACTCCATGCAACCTGATGAATCTTGAAGGTCCCTTTAAAAGGACGAAGTTTGACGTTTGCAATTTCTTGTATATTAGATACTTCATTATCAATACGAATAATTTCAATGCCTTTACAGTTACCTTTTAAACATGAAATAAAACTATCAATGTTCGATATATCTTGGCCATTTGCAACTGCATTATCGCATGTCCGTTTTATGCATCCACCTACCCCATCAGGAGCACCTTTGCCATGTCCTGCCTCGCTGAAATGCCAGTTAATGATTTCTGCTTTTGAAATTTTGCTAAGATAGTTTGCTATTAAATGAAACATTGTTTTATTACGATACTGGGTAGTAGGGCCATCACTGAGTACATGCAGCTGCTTCAAATCTGGTGTAAGTAACTTTATTCTTTGAATAACAGGTTTTAAATGTGCACAAATGAACACGGGATCGTGTCTTAAGTTTTCTGATACAGTGCAAAGACATGTGGTTTGTGTAAGGTTTGTTGGTGGCTGATTATTTGTCGAGTAGTACACACATGTATGAAGTGAAAGTTGTGCTTTAGATCCGCCAAAATGGGCTGATTGAATTTCTGATCCATATTTGCAGCAATAATTTTCTGAAAAATCAATATGAAGTAAGCCATCTGTTGGCGTTAAGTTTTGTTTGATTGATCGAATAACTCTGTATTGGTTTATTATATTTGCAAGATGTTGAAAATATGTAGGTAATTTGTCTTAAAAATATTAACGAGTAATGGATAAGTAGTTTTAACGGATTCTTTAATCGTTTTTTGGCATAGCTTTTCTTTTCCTTTAATGACTTCTAACACTTTTTTAGTGATCCATCTTTGGTAAATAATTGTATCATTGCCATTGATCACATTAAAATTTACTGTATTCTCAGAGCATTGCAAACACGTCCTTTCCAGGCAAGAAACACTGAGAGTTTTGTTACAGCAGAGAGCCCTGGCAACATCAGTAGCGGTAGAATAACGTATTATCTTAGCTTGGCTTAAAGCACGAGCAATAAAATCATTATTTTCGTGTACTGAACATAAACATGTGTTTCTTGAAGATGCTTTTGGAAATATCACCCAAAAAGGACGATTGCGACGGAAAGTTTCGTATGAAATGTTTAAACCAGTTTTATTCTTAAATATTTTATGTAAGTTGAGAACTGTGTCATTTAACAGACGTATTTGTTTTTTTATTTTGCGTCGTGTTATTGTCTCTTTTTTACCAGCAGTTAGTCTGCTATTTTCATCGTCAACAAAAAAATCATGTATTTTTTGTTTTACGTTGACACGTTCGGTTTTGCCCTCCTGTTGTTTTTTTTTAAATCTCTGTGCACGCATCCTGTACTTTGCTAGCATCCGTTCTAATATAATAATTCTATTCGTCAAATACTCGTTTTTGGCCTTCATTTTCTGCTTATTCCGGGCAGCTACTGCTTTTCCAACAGAAATTCGTGAAAAAGATGAACTCGACGATGGGCAAGGACTTGAAGGTGGTGTATTTTCTTGTATTATTTGTTCGGTAGTTTTCCTAATTTTTTCTTTCTCACGTCTAAGTTTAGCCTTTTCTCGCCATATTTCCTTATCTGCCGCTGGTCTCTGGGCCTAAAGTCCTTGATTGTTTTTATAAGACCTTCTTCTTTCTTACGTTGGTATCTTTCTCTATCTTTTTTGCGTCTTTCTTCAAGAGCAACAGCGTCTAACTTTGATCTGGCTCTACGCATACTCAATTTTTTTTGTTCACGACGTCTTTTTTTCTTTTCTTCGTCGCTCAATTTAAGCCTGGATCTGCTAGAGCGAGGCATCATGGACCTGAAAAGTTAACTTAATAAATTACAATATTATTTTTGCAAACACATTGACACTTTGGTAGCCATTACATAAATTCTAAAATGTCTAACTTTTCATACAATCACGTGTAAATAAATTGCTACAAAGTTCACAGCAGTCAACGTCTACCTGTACAAATTAAGAATACACTATCGTTACTTTCCAAATAAATATTGCTCTTTTCTGTGGGTCATGTCTCTCGTGTGGACTTCTCAGTCCACAGAAAAGATGTCCACAGGAAGGACTTTTATTAAAAAAGTAAGCATTGCTCGATCAGTTTTGAGGTTATACAAACAATTTAAAACATTTCGAAACCACTCCTAATAAGAAACGATGGCAGCATGCTAATCGGTAAATTCATTAATTACTTACTAATATACACCAGGAACAGGAAAGACTCATTGGACTTTGATGAAAACTCAGTAAAATTTACAAAAACTGTTGTAATAAACTACGAGCGCTCAGTCACTCAATCCAAACTGGCAAACGCCAGCCGTGTAGTGTGGCCAGTACAAAAAAATAATTGTGAAATAGTATTTTGAGTTAGCTCGATAAAATCGATTGAATTTTAGGTCTACAGAAAAGACGCGATTTTCCATAACCAACTGTTTATTGCTAATTGTGTAGGTTTAACTAGATATATATTTAATAACTTGGTAACATTTTAACATTCAGTATACATATTATCGATAATTAATATTTATTATGAGATAACACTTGTTAATTAAGAACAGAATTTGTCAAAATGTGCTTACCGCGTTCACGAACAGTCCACAGAAGGGGACATTTTAAAACTTTTTTTTTTTTTTCAACAACTTAGAAACTAAATAATTCCATATTTAGCAAACGTAAATGAAGGAATATTTGTGAATAATGTATCAAAATATATATCAGCATAAAAAAAGTATTATTTTTAAACAATCCTCAACCTGAACCTGTCATTTTCGTATCTAGGAACCAACCAAATGATAAAACACAGCACTATTTAGAATTCCCGGGCAATATCAATAATGACAAGTCAAAGTTTCATTTTCACATAATATGTAGTTTAGTATTAGTATAGTATATATATAATACGTGCTGATTCAGATAATAAATCAATTTACGATGCAATCAGTGGTTAATCGAGTCAAACTTTATTTTAATTTTAATTGGCTATTTATGATTTGTAATATTTTAGTGGCCATTTGCTACAAGATATTTTTAATCAATTTTAATTTTGTTGTAGGAACATGCAGCCAAATCGGGAAACAATTCGCAGGAAGAATCAATTGCAGCTTTGTCTGCTCAACCATCAACATCTACATATTCTGAAGACTCTATGAGCATGATGCCGATCACTTCCGCATCTCAAGTTGTAGATCCTGTAGGGTTTTCATCACCTAAACGACAAAAAATGGGCATAGAAGCATCATTCTCAAAAATATTAGAATATCAATCAGGGGGTTCAAAAAACAAACAGATTACAGACGCTATAGTAGAATTGATATACCGCGATAATCTTCCTTTCAGCGTGGTCGAAGGAGAAGGGTTTCCCCCTCCCTGCCCTCGCTTGTTTCGAAATTTAAATATTTTACTTTAAAATATGAAGTTTTACGTAATGGTCCAAGATCCCAGAGCGTTCTGACATAACTTATTTTCACATGGATGAAACCTTCACGAATTAGTAACGTCTAGTATACTTTAAATACCTGCCTACTTGTGGAGCTTGCCCTGTGACACCTGGGCAGGTACCAGGTGAGAAAGGTAACTAAAAATATGAGTTATCTAACTTAAATTTGTATGGCTGAATTTTATATATATTTTGTAGAATATTATTCTAAACTAGAATTATAAAGTGTCAGACACTTTTCATGGACCAGAGCTTTTGTCAGACGCTTTAAAGCTCGACAAAAAATTAATGAACTTTACTTATTTTTTCATGTCTGACTTTTAAATATATTATTCAAGTAACTACTACAAATTTATATTTCATCAGTCAGACAAATTCGAGTGACCAAACATCCCCTAAACACAAAATTATTCAGCCGGGAGTGCGAGCGCGAGAGCACAATGCGCATGCGTTTCAGAGTAAAAAATTGAAATGTATTGAAAATACTTATTAATTTCAATCCAAGATTTTTGCATCCTTATTTCAGTAAGATCTCTTATTAAAAAAAAAAAAGATTTAAAAAGATTCAACCCAGTCAAAATGTATATCTATATATTTGTCAAGTTGAATCTTTTTTAATCTCCTTGAGCCATTTCGAATCTTTTCAAATCTCTTTTTCTAATCAGGGATGAGCTTCAATATTAAGTTGTGAATTAATAAATATTAAAGTGAATTTATTTATTGCATGTATTTGGGATAGTGAATATATGAGGAGCCATTTTCTTTATTTTATTGTAAAAAAGATACCAGTTAGAAAAATTTTAAGAAAAAATATATAACTATGATTAATTACAGCAAATATTTGTTTATCTTTTAATCATCGCAATTATCGACACAGTCATTGTAATTTTCATCGTTCATCCAATCATGATATTGTCTATTCAAGTCATCCTCGTCGTCATCAGTGATGTTGTCGTTGCTGGCAGCGTCTTCTGAAAAAAACAGTTTAAAGAATTAAAAAACATAAAATTATAAATACAATAAATTTAAAACTTAAGTCAAAGTATAGTACCTGAATTTTTAAGGAATTCACTAATGTCTCCGGGTAATTGGTCACCATCAAACCAATGAAAGTGATATTGGTTTTCTTCTAGCCTCCATCCATTGTGTTCAGGAGTTAAAATGGTTGGTAGTTTTTCATTTGCATTATTCCATATACTAGCAATGTAATTCGCTCAGAGAAATTGTTGAAATAATTCAGTTTTACATGGTGGTAAACTGCTTGCATCAAAATTTTTCAATTTTTTTCGATTGAATTCTTCGTTAATACTATTTACGCTGTAATTATTTATAAATAGCTGAAGTCGGGCAGCATCAACATCGAGTACACCAGGAACACTGTAAATTTCGCAGATGAATTTCTGAATTTTTTGAAAAATGTCTTTTTGTATATGCTCATCAGTACACAACTCTGGATCTCCAAACTGCATAAAAGCTTGCTGATATTCATGTTTTTTCATTAATAAATTTAATGTTTTTTTTTCCCTTTCTTAAAAAGGGCGGGATTGAAGTCACATCCAGTTAATGCATGAAATCCTGGCAAACTTATACACAAAGATGGTCCTAAATGCTCGTAAACTTTTGTCAAATTAATATATCTTTGGTTATTTCCGATGCCTGCGTTTAACCATACATTTGAGTCATCATTTTTTAAGTTATGCATATGTTTAGGGGATGTTTGGTCACTCGAATTTGTCTGACTGATGAAATATAACTTTGTAGTAGTTACTTGAATAATATATTTAAAAGTCAGACATGAAAAAATAAGTAAAGTTCTTTAATTTTTTGTCGAGCTTTAAAGCGTCTGACAAAAGCTCTGGTTATAATTCTAGTTTAGAATAATATTCTACAAAATATATATAAAATTCAGCCATACAAATTTAAGTTAGATAACTCATATTTTTAGTTACCTTTCTCACCTGGTACCTGCCCAGGTGTCACAGGGCAAGCTCCACAAGTAGGCAGGTATTTAAAGTATACTAGACGTTACTAATTCGTGAAGGTTTCATCCATGTGAAAATAAGTTATGTCAGAACGCTCTGGGATCTTACTCTATAAGACACCCTTTATAAAGCGCTAGCAGTGGAGTAAAGGCAAACTTTAACCGACTCTAAGTCCATCGTTAATAAAATGCGATGTCCCTTAGCTGCATCCTCTTTATCCTTTGCCTTCTCTTCCCTGGCTCTATTTTTTTTAATAAGATGCTCTTGATAAATATGCTCATCGATATTACCTTCATTATGACCAACACAAATATCACACATATCTTTTTTTAAAATATATATGTATATTGATAAATTATTCTGTTTAAAACTTTTATCAAATGTGTATCTCATCAGCAGGTATATTAATGTCATTCCAATGCTGTTTATAGGCGTTGAATACATCAGATATAGTACGATATACAGGCTCCAAGTACAATTTTCTTGTATCCTTACGAGCATAATGTGATGGCATTTTTGGGACACTTTTAAAATAGTTATTTAAGGCTAAAATCTTAGCATTTTGTCTATTTACCTGGATATTCTCCTGATTTTCAGCGTCCACATTAAAACTGTGCGTCTTTAACCCACAGCTGAACAGTGGTAGGCTTCAGTGGCAGAGTATTCCAAATCATCTGCTTAGAAACTTGAATGTTACCTTCATTCCCTGGTTTAGCCAAAAAAATACTTAATGTGCCCTCTCGGCGAGGAGACTCTTCGTTTTCTGAGTAGTCCTAGTACGGTTCACATGTCCTCTGAAATACATTTTTCTTTCGCTCCAATTATGAGTTTTCCAGAAGTAGCTATGAATGGATTTGCGTGTCTCTTCTTCATAATTATTACAACCTCTAAATTTGCTTCTTCTGCAAAAGTCTGAAGTGCATGAATCACCCATTTGCTTAGCTGGTCGTATCTGGTCTTGCCGCATTTTCTCGTTTCGAGGCGTCGAATTCCCTAAGTTAGGGATGTGACATTCTGCATAAAAAAATCGTTTTTTTATTAATCGATCAATTAATAAAAAAAAATTTAGCATTACAAATGGATTAATAAATAATCGAGTTTTCTTAGAAAAATAATCGATATATATATTATATTATATTTTATATTTATAGAATGTTTCTAATTTTTAAATTAAACACCTTAAATACCTTAAATACTTTAATTATCATGGTTTTATTAATTTAAAATAAACAACAAATTATAAACACAAAGTAAAGTTTTAAATGATTTTCATTCATTTAACATATATTAACAAAATGAAACTATTCAAATAAAAAAAACTAGAAATCCGTAGGCAATGAGTTGAGAAATAACAACTTAGATAACCGTTTTGATAATATTCGGCTCCTGCCCTGCGATTCTGTAACTCAGTTCACTCACCCTCAGCGCTGATTTTTGCTGTCAAATCGTTCGTTTCGGTGTCATGTTACAATTTGGTATTCTGATAAACAATAACCGCGACAAAAGCGCCGCTCAAGTGAGATTGTTCACATTTGGAACTAAAATTTGGCACTGCTACACTTACGCTCCAAAATTGTTGGTATTTGGTATTCTGATACATACCATTTGACATCTCATCTCACTTAAACGTTCATTTTGTACGTCAAATTAAAAGTTGCTCTTCCCTCGCTGAAATCGTCATTTACGAGTGAGTTTGCTACAATTGAGTGTCCTTTTTTCAAGAAAATATATAAAAACAGGAAGTTTATTTGTATTTTAGGGTAAGTTATTAAATAAAGTGAGTAAAGTAGCATTTTCTTACCAAAAATAAATTATCTTACCATTTAATTCAAATTTAAACTTAATTTTATATTTTTTCTTACAGATGGCTCATTCCTTTTTATTTTTATCGCTTGCTAGAGAAGCAAGAGATTTAGACAATTTATTAAGCCGTAGGCAGGGAGCAAATGTGCGGAACTCAATATTAAATATACGGGAAGACGACTACGTGCGCCTCTTTCGACTCACCAGAAAGTTAGTGGATGATGTTGACAAGGATCTAGAAGGAAAACTAAAAACCACCAAAACTTTAAACACTAAAACTAAGGTTTGTAAATATTTTTAAAGTACGAAAATTAAATATATAACTATTTCTATTTACACTGATTTTCAGATATTGTGTACTCTGTCCTTCCTCGCGAGTGGCTCATATCAAAGAATAATTTCTGCAAATATTTTTACTTTTGTTTCGCAACCCACAATGTCTAGGGCTATTCATGATGTGGCAGATACTTTGTCCCATCCAGACATTGTACGAAAATATTTAAGATTCCCTCAAACTTCTCAAGAAAGGTAATTGCTTAAAGAAAGGTACCTTTTATATTGATATGTAATTTAGTTCACACTGATCAGTAGTAACACAATGCAGCTCATAATAAGTAAAAGGTCTGGTAAGACTTCAATCGGACATCAGGCAGACATACTTCTGTGTCTGTTTCATGACTATATATTTTTTTAATAGATAAGTAGGTGATCAGACTTCAATTCTTGTCTCACTCCATTTATATGACGGCCAAAGGTTTTCTTATGTTGTCTTCACTTAATGAGCAAGTGTCAATTGCACACTCCTTGAATTAACTATATTTTATATGATAGAAGCTTCAATAAGATTAAATTATATTACACACTCAGATCTTCTAACAGCTTTTTTTTAGTAGCCATAGGCTTTTTTAATCTCATGCATAAATGCACTTGTAGGCTAGTCATCTAATATGATTATTTTCAGATTTTACCAGAAGTTCAAAATTAATGGTTGCATTGGATGTGTGGATGGGACTTTCATTGCAATGATAAGACCTACAGAAGATGAGGAAAGATATTATTGCCGAAAGGGCTATCATGCAAGAAATGTTCAATTGGTGATTGCTATAAACAAAACCAGTCTTTTTTTTTAATATTGTGAACGAATTAAAAAAATATTTGATTTCAGATAGTAGACGCAGACTTAAATATTTTGCATGTGGATGCGTCATATGGCGGATCATTCCACGACAGTTTTATTTTTAATAATTCTGTCATAAAAGAACATTTAGAGGAAGTGAATAATTCCAATGAAACTGCATATTTGCTTGGTTGGCTATAATCTCATATTTTAAATTACCTATTATATTATATTTAACACATAATCTTATTTTTGAATTTAATTTTAACAACCTGCTTTAATTCTATTAATTTTTTTCATATTCTTTATTACAGGTGATAGTGCTTACTGTCAACGGGCCTATATGATGGTACCAGTGCCTAATGTTTTAAATGGATCACCTGAAGCAATGTATAATAAAGTACATGCCACTGCACGTAACTCTGTTGAAAGAGTTATCGGTATATTAAAAGGACGATTTCGGTGCCTTTTAGTACATAGAGTACTTCACTATGACCCTATTACTGTGGGGAAAATTGTAATAGCCTGTTGTGTACTACACAACATATGTAATCGTGCAGGGCTGGTTGCTCCCGAGTTATCAACCGAAGATCACACAATGGAGAACAGGCTTCAGGCACAATATTATCTAAGAGATGGTAATAGTAGTGAGTTAGAGTTGGGTAGACTTGCAAGAGCTCAATTAATAAGAACAATCTGGCACAACTCAAGACCAATCTAATATTCGTCCATGCGTCGGGTTGTCTCTCCGTAGAATATGGCGAGGGGGCCGGTGGCTGGTCATGCGTTGTACTCGTGAACGGGTGCTACTTGTGATAACTGCTTGTACTTGGATTCGTGTATACGGTGATGTTAGTTATTTCGACTGTTTGCGTGTTGTATTTCACTATGCTTCCTGCTAAAAGAGGACAAGTCTTTGTTTTTAAGTTATGTTATTATTAATTACTTAAGATGTCCATTCTACGCCCTTGATTTGAGAACTAGCACTAAATGTAAAGTTAGAACCATTTCATATACATTTATTTTTTTGACGATTTGAATAAAACAATAACCTTTATTTCTTATTTGTGTTTATATTTTTATTTTAGTTTACAATATTTGTATTTGTTAACAGTTTCACAATTGTTTATTAGTAACATTCACTTAGAATGTAATCACAAAGATAAATTTCAAACCTTATTCAATTCTAAACAAAATGATTTTAATAATACTAGTGTATTTGTGTCAAAATATATTTCTATTTAATTATTCTTATGAGTTTTCTTTTTAATTCGCAATCAAACTATTTTATAAAAGAAGAATTACTTCTGTGTAATCCCAGAGTTACAAGAAATAAACATGTTTTTACAGCTTATTGGACTGTTTATTTGAATGGTACAACTTATGTGTATAGGCTGTCTTGCTTGAATTATTTTTCGTAATTTTGTACATAGTGGTCCTAATCAAGATTAAGCATTAAGACATTCAATGTTTAAGTTTTGGTGCTGCATTGCCTATTGATCTTGTGTTAATTATAAAGTTTTTTTTCTCGTACTTTTAAAAACTTATTAAATAATAATATTTTAATAAAGTATTCATTGTGTGCATGACAAACATTTGTTATAATTTAGTACTTAAATATTTATATTAATTATTAAATATTTTTAACTAGCATCTAAATAAGTATTTACATTTAATTATTAAATTTAAATACACAGATTATTTGTTAATTGCCATTGCAATTGCTTTAAGGGCTTCAGCAATAGCATTCTGGGCTTCAGCAATAGCATTCTGGGCTTCAGCAATAGCATTCTGGCCTTCGATTATGGCCTGCTGGCCGTTATTGACAGTTTGTATTAATAGGTGGTCCCTTATTGATTGTTTATTGAGTAGATCTAGAATTTTTGTGTCAAGGTCCAACCGCTGTTCTTCTATTCTTAAAAATTTTTCAG
Organism: Pieris melete; assembly: GCA_963693345.1. Classification (NCBI taxonomy): domain Eukaryota; kingdom Metazoa; phylum Arthropoda; class Insecta; order Lepidoptera; family Pieridae; genus Pieris; species Pieris melete. Next base: position 211,623 of record CAVNZK010000091.1, on the reverse strand, counting down.
TTGTGCTATTAAGATAGTTACGACGTTGACTTGGCTGTGATGGTTGTAACCGTAAACGCCTTCTCGCTTGAGACTCGCCATATTCGCTGCCAACGCAACGAGGCCGACTAGGGGCTGTAACATAATTATTATACATTATGTGTAATGGGGCAGAAATACTACTAACTACTACTAATAATGTATTAAGCACAATATACTAAAAATTATATTCATCTTACTTAAGCCCTGGGAACCTAGCTGGGGTTGTTCTGCAAAGTTAGAAGTTTCAACAACTGAGTTGACCAATGAATGTACTGTGTTATCCTAAAATTTATTATAAAAAGATTTATTCATATAATTACAATTATCTAAACATTCATATTGATGATAAACTCTATTTCTTTCTTAATTATAAAACAACAAGGTAAATGAAGTTTTTTATGTGTATTTCCAAGAATCAATCAAATTAAAAAGTAAAAGTAATAGATAGTAACTCACATTTATATTTTCAGCAATTGTTGGGTTTTCTTGAATATCTAGGTTAATGTTAGATATTGTACTTGGTTCCTAAAAGTAAAAATATGATATAGGTTCTATTATTTTAAATAAACAATTAAGTCACAAAACTCAAAAGATAGGTGAGATGATTACATTAATTTCATAAACACTTTATTATTTTCTACTTGACTTACAATGAAAGTTACTGGTGCAATACTATGTGGTGGTGTAAAAATTCTAATACTGCCTGAGGAACTACTGGTTGGGCCCTGTGAGAAATATATATTAATAACATTCATTCAAAAATTTTAGTCATAAACATTTTTGGGTGTAGGTTTTCTTACTGAAAATGGATGAACTCGAAGTGAAGGATCTCCATCATAAAATCTGTCACCCCCCATTAAAGAAATAATGCGCTCTTCCCATTCAGTTAAGTGCACTATCTCTGCTATACCACCACCAGTTTGACGTCTTTGACCAGTCCTTATGGCTGCTTTTTTTTTAACTGCACTCTTTTTATCACTCCAATACTATAAGTAGAAAATAGGGCATTACTTGCCTATATTTCAACTTTATGGTTGAATGGATGGAAATTGATGGTAAAAAAAAATATGAATTTTTAACATACCTTCATCCATCTTTTCGGAGATTTAACACAGCCACTCCCTTCACTATTTAGTTTCAAAGCTAACTTGGACCACTCGCCGTGAGCATGCTGTCGAGCTGAGGCTATTTTTGAAAATCCTTTTGCTAAACTAGGCTGATCTTCTAAAAATTTCAATAAAATTTCCAACTGATTTTGCGACGGATGGGCTCTTCTTTCCATATTAAAAGTACAATTATATTTTAAAGATCTCTGTATCCTTACACTTTGAAACTCTACAATAATAAATCTTAAGAGTTTCCTAAAAAGCTGTCGTTGCCAAGGTAATTCTTTCTGTTTAAAAATTAAAACTTAAACTTATATTAGACTTCAATCATTACAATAATTAGAAACAAGATTTTTGCTTCTCTCTGAAAACTTACATAATTATTTTTTACCTTTTAGTTAACCTTAATTAATCTTTAAGTTCAACAAAAATCAAATATGAAATATTCGTTATTTGTTTACTAAATGTAAACTTTGACAATTAAGAATTTTAAATTTGACAATTAACTCTTTTTATAAATAAAATGAATCAATTGTCACGATATTAATAGACAACAACTCACTAGCTTCACTCCCTTCACTTATCAAGACGTAATGTAAAAATTTTTAACAGAATACCATGAGATTCCAAATATTACGTGAGTGACGAAGGGAGCGCTGTTAGTGCGTAGTGGACTCACGGAATAACAGTGAGTTACAGAATCGCAGGGCTGGTCTTTGTTAATATGGCGCCAGCTTTCGTGAACAATCTCTCTGCTGGAGCCGAAGAAGCCGGTACCAAAAGGTGCTTACACGCCAACTGTGTCAGTTGGGGATAAGCTCCCTCATGTCTTCTCCAGGTTTCTAGCAGTTATGTACAAGCTTAATTCGGATGCCTGGCTGTGACTTTGACTAGTTCTCATAGTCTCCACGAACAACTTGTTGTAGGTTTCCCAAATTGTTTCCCGATTTGGCTGCATGATCCTACAACAAAACTAAAATTGATTAAAAATATCTTGTAGCAAATGGCCACTAAAATATTACAAATCATAAATAGCCAATTAAAATAAAAATAAATTTTGACTCGATTAACCACTGATTTCATCGTAAATAGATTTATTATCTGAATCGGCACGTATTATATATATACTATACTAAACTACATATTGTGTGAAAATGAAACTTTGACTTGTCATTATTGATATTGCCTGGGAATTTTAAATAGTGCTCTGTTATATCATTTTGTTGGCCCCTAGCTACGAAAATGACAGGTGAGTATGATATATTAGACGAGTATATTGCTACATCGACAGAACTGAACTCTAAAAACTGGAAGCGCAAACTATTAAATCAATTAAACGCGTTAAAAGTTACAACTTAAAACCCGCAGGCCGTATCTCTTCACCCGCCGCTACGAGTTACAGTATGATACATATTTACAAACGGCGCTTCATGCGCAGAACTTTCAAAATAAATCACTAACTGGCCAACTAACGAAACATTTATCTTTATAGTCCGTGTGTATAATAAACAATATAGGAATAATATTCTTATTATAATGATTTATTCACAAAAATTTAAAGGTCTGTAGAAATTAGCCTCTTAGAATAGAAACATAAATTTTAACTAAATCCAAATAGTACTAATTATTTATTTACTTACCTCTTTATTTCCAATAGTACTTATAACATCAGAGTGCTTCCTTTCCATGTGCTGTTTTAAATTGGTTGTATTACTACATGTTTTTATTATTGTTGTTGGCAATATTTACATTTAGCAATGCCCAATTTATTGTCAACATGAAAGTATTGACGCCAACTATTTGTCGCTTTTTTGGTTGTTGACATTGTTATAGGTGCGCGAGAGGTAAGCACCATATAAAAATAGTTTCTAGACTAAAAATGGCCGCAGTGGATAGACAAAGGAAAAAACTTCTGCACGTCAAAAAGTATATAATAATGATTACTAAGGGATAGTTCTAAAATCGCGCACGGGTTTCGCCTCTGGGTGTTCTCAACGCACTGCCCGTTGGTCGCGCTGCCACTGCCTGCAAGCTCCACCCACCGCGCCCGTGTCCTCACACATAGCGGTAAAATCACCGACGCGGTGGAAAAGAGGAGTGTTATTATTGTTCGCCACATTGTTAAAAACAAAACTTTTAAAAACACCGTCTGCCGGTGTAACGATAATTGCGGCCAGACCGTCGAGGTCGCCAACCCAGTTCGTTTTTTCGGGTATTGAGTAGGGCTCGGAAATTATACTGTTACGAGCTAGGGGATCGGATAGAAACGCCGTAAATCTCTTCAAGGGTTTATTTTCAATGATATCTACGAGGAATTTGTTAGCAACTAAAAACTGGAAATCACGCACTAAAATTCACTGAATACACACAAAATACTGCCACTAATTACACGCACTTCACACAGTACTTGTATTCACTTGTCTTCACTATATTCGCACTTTGTCACTCCGATGTTTGTCGCTTGGTATCGCATTCAAAACTGAACTAACTGATCGCTTTTCGGCTCGCTGATATATCCCTGGGAATAGTCTTGCAAGTTCGAGAACTCTCTAGGCGGGAGCGCTATTGAGTAGCGATCGCACAATTCTAGAACGTGCGTGCTATCTCTCTCGCACATTGCTCTGTCCTTGTCTTACGGTGTTCTAGAGTGCTCGGTCTAGCTTCGAGAAGGTTCCGATCTTCCGTCTCTCTCTCGCATCATTCCGTCCTTGTCCCACACCTAGAAAATTCGTTCTAGACTATTCCTTCATCATAGGGGTATAACCAGGCCAAAACGCCTGAAAACGGGTTTCCTGAAAAGTGTATCACTCGACTGCGCTTGTTCTGAAACGGCCTGAAAAAATGTTTCAGGCTCCTGAAAACTACGGTAACATTATGAGAATTACGAATTTCTAATATGTGATTGACCCTCTCCTGAAACGGTCAGAAATCACTTTTCAGCCTGCTGAAAACTTCTCTAACTAGTGGTAAAATCTAAAAACATTGCAGTCGACCCGTCTTCGTAACAATACCAATGTTGATATTCCACTGCGCCAGACTCTGGTACAGTAGGTCTTGTGCAGCAGCGCAGTGGTTAAGGTTGCTCTGAAGAAACCGTAGGGCCATGTTAATTTGCTGCGGCTTCTAATTTGCTGAATATGTCTGCGAAACAAAATCCAGCTATTGTTCACGCACATGTCTAACATTTGAGAAAATATCGGTAAGTACCATCGGTGGCTTTTCATCTCCGTTCTGTACAAAGCCACTAACATATCTGCAAGGTCGACTCCTCCCATATGTGCGTTGTAGTGCTTTATTATAATGGGACAGGGGACAGCAGCTCTCTGTTTTAAATCCTTATTGTAACGTTGTATAACTCCAACAGGAGTTTCAGAAACATAACTGCTTGCCACAGTAACCACTGACTGTTGTCATGCCATTTGACAATACAGACTTTGTTTGTATTGCATACTACTCGTGAATAAGACCCGCGGCCTTTTTTTTTGAGGGCTAACTTTAAAATACCGATCACCGTCATCAAGCAGATTGTCGTTGAAGTGGATGTACCGTCGTATCTGTTGAAATTTTTTGAGTGTCATTACATCAGCTATTCGTGAAAATCTGAATTCCTGACACCAATAGTCAGTGTATATTCACGATTCCCATTATCAAATTTATTCCAATAAAATCTTTGATGTCTTGTGTTGAAAAATTAAGAGAACTACCAATTGTTTGAGTTGAGTATAAATTGCTTTGTTCTGTAATCATGTTAAGGATGCCATCATCAAAGAAGTATTGAAAATATTCTAGTGGAGTTTTTATGGTATCTGAAGGTAACTTTTTATCGTATATTTCGGCGTTATTTTAAAATTTCTTGTTATTCCAATGGAATTTCAGTTGCTTTCTTTGTAAAGGTGCAAGGCGCCTTACAGCTAGCCGTGGCTGTTTTGACCGTGTATTTATATTTGACGGCGATGGTGAGGCTGCTACTATTGCTGGCGATGACTCTGGTGTTTCAGGCACTATTCGGTTAAATCTAGGCTTTTTATTTCGAATTACATTTACAATGGCAGTTGGTGAAGGAGGTATGACCGAGTGAAGAGAATCTTGAGTTGAAGAATCCAAAGAAATACTTTCAGACGCTGGTTTCATTGATACTGTAGGGCAGGAAGTGAGGTTGTTTTCATCGTCAGAAAGTATGTGAATATTTTCAAGAGAAGAAGGAAGCGAAGGAGCAAATGAAGATTCAGTACTATCGCGTTTTTGAAGATTAAAATTCTCGACTACACTACTAGAATCCGAACTTTCTTCATCATTTGATGACTGACTGTGTTTTGGCACCAATGTGAGTATTTTGCTAGCTCTTGAAAGCATATGGACCTACAGTTAATATATAAAATAAGCCATGCATAGCCATATGAACAGTTATTCAGCCTTTAGTGTGCACATACAGATACATGACGATTTTGTAAAAGTTGTTAGTAAATCTAGCAGTGTGTACCATGACATACATATCAAATATATATAGAATTTTGTTTATATAGAGTATATAGAGTTTCTTGTCAATGTGCACGAGGAGATACATTCATTAAAAAAGTCATATGAAGCATCAACCAGACAATTAAAGAATGTCCAAAGTAATTATTTTAGTGGTAAATATATCTATAATAATTAATAATTTAACACATCCACTCATTCAATACATAAAAACAAGAAAAAATCATAACTTTTCTTACCTTTTTGCGAGGCAACATGTCGGAACTTGAACTAAAGTAGAGTATGACAGCTCATCAGTCCTTGAGTTGGCGTTTCAGTAGAATTATCATTATTTTCAGTAGATCTTGATACATTTTCAGATCCGTCACCAACACCAGCTTCACCCAACTCAGCTTCATCGTTGCTGGTTCCTGAGGTATCCTGTTAATGAGAATAAAATGTAATGTTTTATAAATCACTAGTTTATGATAATACGTATTTAGGTTGTAATTTTTGTTTACAGATTCCAGACGGTTTTAATACCAAGTGGAATTTCCCTTCATGTTATGGAGCAATCGATGGGAAGAATATTATCTTATATATAAAATTCTCGTGTCACAATGTTAGTCTTCATACTCCTCCGAAACGGCTTGACCGATTCCTCTGAAATTTGGTAAGCATATTGGGTAGGTCTGAGAATCGGCTAACATCTATTTTTCACACCCCTAAATAATAAGGGTGGTCCACCCCTCAATTTTTTTTTTATTTTTTAGACAAAATTTTTAATTTCTATTTTTTTATGATACAGCATTAAAAAATACATACAACCCCTAACTTTCACTCCTCTACGATCAACCCCTATTTTTTTATTATAAATGATATACATGGCAAAAAGACGTTTGCCCGGTCAGCTAGTAATTATATAAAAACCGATAGTACAGTTTAGCACTTGTAGACCACGACTATTGTTTTTCATATATAGACGTTGGAGCGAATGGAAACGCCTCTGATGGAGGTGTTTTCAAAAATTCCTCATTATATCGTTGGTTGGAAGATGGATTGTTTCCTACAAATGGAGATATAGTTGGTGATGCAGTATTTCCACTGAAAATTATTTACTAAAACCCTATCCAGGTACGCAGCTAAGTACTGCCGAAAGTCTTTAACTACAGGTTGTCGCGTGCAAGGCGCGTAAGTGAAAATGCTTTTGGTATACTGGTTTCTAGGTTCCGAGTGTTCGAAAAAGCAATTCCAACCAATTCCAAACAATTGTGACAAAAAAAAATTTGAAAAAAATTGTGACAAAGTGACAATGATGGACAAATAATTGAAGGAACATCGAGATCGGAAATAAATCCACTACCAAGCATTTCAGAACAACAAAGAGGCAACCATTCCATGACTGCTAAAGAAAAAAGAGACCTATATAGGAAATTCTTTATGACTGCTGGAAGTGTGCCATGGCAATTGGATAGAATTCATTAATTGGATGGAAATAAAATAAATAAGTTACAATAAATACTTACCATTGTTTTTCTTTTTACAATAGCATTTTTTATAACCACTTTCTTTCTTGAAACCACTTGACTTTTGGGACATATATGTTCGCCAACTGACTTTAAAATACTCGTGTCCGAATATTCAAGTCAGCGCTAACTTCAAGCCACTGTACTAACTTCAAATCAGTTTACACAGGGTTTTTTTCGTGTCAGCACTGACTTGCCTCGAATTTGTAATCAGTTACTGACCCTGTGTAAATCAATCAGCTCTAATAGTTGCAAATTACTTAAAGTCCTTTTCATGAAAGAAGTCCCCCAGACGCGGTGCTGCAATCGCATGACGTAATGTTGCCATTTATGAGTAAAAAATTTACCTATTTTATTTACATTTAGCAGATGTAATTTATCAAATAATAGTATTTTCTGCATACTTCGATGAAACTATATCTGTTATGTAAAAAGTATATTTTTATTTACTTATATTGCGGTGTTCTACCTACTTACAGGGAAAAGATGAGAAAATAGGGTAAAGAAAAGCAATACAATTTTTTATTTTGAGTTTTATTGCATGAACAACGGCCATAGGGACATCACTGTCTGAAGAGTTTATTGAAACAGAATCAGATTCTGTTTCAGTATCACTAGCAACTAATTATATCAACTATGATTATTCGGTCCATCTATTTATCCATAAGGCCGTCATTTTTTAAATATTCCTCCTCTAAATGTTCGACATGTGTGCACTGAGCTGTCCAATCTTCAGCCGTAATAGACTCAAAGGCCTCTTTAGTTAATTTTAATATTTCTTATGGATCTTGTGCCACGTTCTTATCCGCCACCTTTCGTTTTACAAGGCTCCAGATTTTCTCTATCGGGTTGAGGTCACAATGGTAAGGCGGCAACCTTAATACTTCGTGTCCGTGAGCTGTTAATAATTCATCCACTGCAAATATCGGTGGACCTTTATTTTGTTTGATTAGGTCATACAGCACAACTTTTGTCCAGGTGTCTTCAAAATATATACCCTTTTGCCGGGTTTAATTGAGTGCAATGGTAAGGAGCGTTATCCATTACCACAAGGTATTTGTTTTTCCGTCACCCATTTAAAGAAATTTGCTGAGTTCATGTCATCGTGGTAATCTGGGAACTTTGATTGGGATTTGAACATTAATAATGCACCATTTATGAATCCATCTTTCGTTCCCGCATGAGCGATTATCCAGCGACTCCTTGATGACTCTGAGACGAATGTTCGAGCCAGGAATGTTCCTGGCTCCTCCTCACTCTGCCAACAACACACTCTGCTTTTTGTATCATAAGTATTGTGTATATAGGTCTCATCTAAGTATACAACTAGTCGTTTTTCCACAGTGCGATTTATTCGTATTTTATTCAAATATCTTGCACGCCATGCGGTAATGTCGTGGCATTTCATAAGTAGTTCTCGTCTGACAAGACAGAGAGGGTGTAGGCCGAGAGAAAAAGCCGGCGTAAAAAACTCTCGGTACTCTTTTAAAACAGCAAATCATCAAACAACACTTATATAAAACAAATATCGCAAATTAATTAGAGTAGAGTGTCTAGAGTAGTCTGTCTAGCACTAGTCCCAGGCCCTTTTATCAACTAGATAATCGTTGACTTTATAGTAAGCCTTTATACATAGCTTTTCTTTAATACATTTCTTAAATTTATTGAAAGGCAGTGATAACACTTTATGAGTATAGTACACAGACTAGATGTAGTACACAGATTAGTATGAAGTAGACTATTTTAACAGCACCACTTATCAAAATAATCAAATACTAGTAATAATAAAACTAACCACACTGACTTTGAGGTTCACATTTCCCTCTCATATCTTCTTTAGCAAATCCCCAACTAGCGTCTTTTGCAATTGTATGAATTGTTTTATCCGAAATATTTAGAGTAGCAGCTAAAAATTGTTGACAGATATCGTCTACTTTCTCCTTCATTAATAAAATATTTGATGGTATAGTTTCGTTTATCAGAACCCGAACGTTTGCGTTTAGTAAATTTCCCTTTGAGAAAGAGACGCCAACCAATCACGACGACGTTGTTTCTCAAGACCCCAAAAAACTTAAATAAACTCTCCCTTCTTTCTTCAGTCACAGATCCGCAGTCGTTGCCACATTTTTTGCCATAACATGGATTAGTGAAAATAGCTTTTGCCGGTACAACAGTACCATGCTTTGTTTTATATTCTAGGCCAGATGATTTCATTTCAGATCGTTTTTTGTAATATTAGCTGATTCTCCTACTATTTCATCATGGGGTTCGTCTTCATCTTTTGTATTTCTTTTAGTGTATTTTTTATTTTTTTTAGTTTTCCTTTTCCCGGACTGCACTCTATCTTCTGACTCTACTTCTTGCCCTTCTGACCAATTGTCTGAATCAGCTGCATCACCATAGAACGAAGAGAAGTCTTCTAAATCTGAAATATTATCTATGTACTGTAAGTCCTTCGTGGATTTTCTTTTTCTTTTATTTTTAATTAAATTAGATACATTAGCTTCTTTATTCGGGACAACCGATGTGGATGGTACTGCGTGATCTAATGAAAGGATTGTATATGTGTCGCCTACGTCTTCTACTTGGACTTGGTGACTTAAACCGCAATCAGGGCAGGGTAGGGTTGGTACAAAACAAATATTAGCAACCGTTTAAAGATCAGTAGTTTTAGATTACACTAAACTGTGAGGGTGCATAAGCTGTCAGTAGAAGCAGGAAAAGCAAAATCATTTGAATTGTTAAGTTAGTGGAAGCTTCCGTTAATGTTTGGTTAAATTGGTTTATAATATTATGGCGCATCCACAATGAATGCATGCCATGGGCATTCTTTACCTGCGGCACGCAAGGAAGCGTAAATGCAAGGCGGTCTATAAGCCGGCGGCAAACCCGGCGGCATAAGCCGGCGGCATGTGTGGATGCGCCATTAGTATTAGTATACGATGCCGCAGATTGGTTAGTTTTAAAATCGGGGATATTATGAGATGTATCAATATTTTGAGGTACAAAAGTTACTTCTTGATGTCTTGTCCCATCAATATTCTTCGTTAGATCAGAGTTTGTTACCTTGAAAGAATAAATTTAATATATTACACAAAATGTTACGTTACTACATGTCTCAGTATAGTAGAAGGCAAGATGAAATAATAATAAAAAACACATAAATACTAATAATGGTACTTACTACGTCTAGTTCAAAACTCAAGCGTCTACCTCTTTCGTTCTTTTACCAACGCCATTTCAACTATTGAAGAGCTTCGCCGATTTTGTTCGTGACTCATTATTTTAACTGTAAAAACAAAATTATTGATTTTAAGTAGGTATCTATAAAACTAAATAGGTACTATTATGTAGTAAATATACTAAGTATAATCCTAATTTAAAAAAAATTAAGCAGTGCAATTTAATTAAATACTCACCACCTCTTCTTATTATTGTAGTGCGGTACGGTACCGGTATGTACGGAGCAAACGTCCTCACTAAACGACGCGTAGCGCACGAATGTCATTCATCCTGATAAGATCTATGCGACTGTTGCGCATGCTTATGCGACATATTTTGAACTCGCGACGTACCTTAGCGACGAGAAATAATATTTTGTATACAGGAAAAAATACCTAAGCGCCATTGTTAAGATTTAATATGTTTTGTAAAAATATCTAACCGACATGATTGGTAAAAAAGTTATCAAGTATAAATATCTAGAAATCAAAAAGTTAGATTGTGTTAAAGTAGTAAAAACATCTAAGCACCAAGTATATTCCATTTCAGTACAGGTGAAATCTTATAAGTCACAATTTCGCAAAATAATGGCATCAAGTAAATATATCTGTAGGTACAATTCATAATATTTTTTTTACGGGTACAATCTACTAAGTATTTTCGAAGAGAAATTATCAAACAAGTAAAAGTAATTAAGTCCAAACAAATAAAACATTAAAGACATGAAAAATATACTGGTATACAAATTTTGTGGCATGATCTTGGTAATTCATAAGCCATTTAAATTCTCCATCCGCGGCAGACTAAATCTATTAAATCCACCTGCCCTCGTGTGTTAAAATCTTGAGAAATTATCGGCTGAGTTACTAAACCTTTCTTTGGCACTGCACGTTTCTTCTGACAAACAGAGCACAGGTCAACGAATAGCTCGAAGGGTTTCTTCGGAATATTATTACTATTTTTAATGTGTTGAATTATTTTTAATCGTCCACCATGTCCAACAGTTTTATGTACTTGCTTTAATATTTCAAAATACTTCTCCATCGGAATTATGCGAATCGTATGATCGTCGACGCATTTTTTCTTGAATTCCTCATTCGCAGTTTCCAAAATATCATATTTTGATAACCAGTAATAGTCCATGGACTTCTTTTGCGTAGTCACCCTACTCTCCTTAATTTGTTTCATAACCTAAAAAAGAAAAAAAAACATTAACTTTAATAGGTCATAATATTTATGTAATTTAAGAGCAAAATACTAACCTGAAATGCGATCCAAACTCCACGGTTTTTTTACATTTTGCTCAGTTTTTGCGTGACTTGCATTGTACTCGAGAACCTTTTCGTCGTAAACTCTTTTACTATCACTTTCTTCGTCATTTATTAACGAATTATTCACTTTTTCACTGCGAGAAACAACATTATCGATAGCGGCCGCCATCTTCACACATAAACAAAGCGTTTGCAGCGCCTCTACCGGTAATTAATGTAACTACTTTACGATATGATAAAATAATTGACCATTTCATGAAGATTCCGCGCGTTTAGTTGCCCATATCGAGAAACGATTTCTTATCATTGATCTGCCCAAACCACATCACGATGTGGCCAATGAAACATTTCATGAAATTCTCGAACATTTCATGAGTTGAGCTAATCTACCATATCGATACCTCCTAAGTATACTGAGTCAACTAACATTTTAGTAATTTTATAGGAGAGCCATTTTAAGGCAAATTGTTTATATTTTAATGAAATCAAACTAATTCTGAATAAATTAAATGTTTTTTTAATAAAGATTGAAAGCTCTTCCTTTGGTATAACATGATTTTGCTGAATTTTGTTTTTAAATGATATTTTATGTACATGACTCATTATACACGGGCGGGACTCAATAGTAAAATGGTTTAACTACCAGTTATATTCATGTACGTCGTACATGAAAATCCATGGCTTACTCGAGAATATAACGAAATATGATAATCATTTTATTAATATCATACTACTGTTGGTCATTTTCGTTTTTTTTGTCCCACTTAATAATAAAATGTTGAAATTACATCACTTGACTCATTATACTAGGAAAGTACTTACCTATGTTAGTAGTTAAAACCTCAACGTATACTGGACTAATATAATTAATCGAGGCTTTTTAATTACTCATATTAGGTATTTCGAATACCTAACGAAATTAATAAAGGTTAGGAAGAAGTAGTCTAATTAACAAAACAACACATTTAAAGAATCACGATGTATTTTTCGTTTATACTAAGTAGGACCCTTTTTTGTAGCATGTAGTATCATTAAAGTTTCTTGAAAAGTAACTAACATCAATAAAAATAATAGAAACTAAAAACGGTAACTTACGTTAATCAATATTAATAAAAATAATAGATATGAATAATATAAATATCTAAAAATCTAGGAAATTCTAACGCTCAAAAAATTGCTATAAGGTTAAACAAAATAAATAAAAATATTAAAGGTTGAACGAATCAAAAATCAGTCTGAATCACTATCTTCTGCTCCATAAGAGTTATTTAGATAGATAGATAGATCCATCATTATAAGTCCGTTGTTTATAAGTTTTGACTTTGATTTGAAGTCCTTTATTAAATCCTGAGACACTTCAATAACTGTGCATGTATCTAAAAGCTGTATATCATTGATCAGGCATATAAAGCTTTTTATCTTTGTCTGTCTTTCAATTAAAGCATGCATACTGTCGCCTTCACTTTGTGAATTACCCACTATTAGAAAGCGATGGCTAATAGCTATACTACACTTTAAACTACCTAACATATACATTAAGAAATAAATCCTTTTTCTATTTTGGCCTCCACAGTTGTCTGACTAAAACCGGTAATCATTGACACCTTCACCACCCGTATCTTCTATAAACTTAAAATGATAGCTGGAAATTTCAATTGCACCTCTCTTTGCTGTCTGTTGATACCATCAAAAGCAATCACCTTGGCGAGATCCCAGAATTAATATCGTGAAATTATACAAATAATGTTTCCGTTTATAATAAAAAGTACTCACGCTTCCGTGAGGTACATACATTAAGACACTTTTGAAGATCAGATGCTGATGTAAGGATTTCATTATTTTGTAACGCTGATTTTTTTATCTTTTGTTTTAATTTTTCTAGCTTTCTCTTTTTTTTAAATGCTCTTCATGCTTTTCTTTATCTGCCTGTAGAACTTGCTTGTTATTTTCATAAATGTGACATTGTTCACAAATATCTTTTTTGGGTTTATAAAACCTATATGTATATAGATATTGTCTCACGGTAGTCCATAAACCATTCGATTCATGAACAGTTTTGGGAAGGATAAAAAGCCTTTCAGATAATTTTACTTGATTTTTGGCGAGTGTAATGTGACTCTACAGGAGATAATGCTTCAACGTGATCTATAACACTGTGAACGTTATCGGATGGATTATATGTTCATCCAAAGACCACGCTGATCTGATTTAATAAATCCATTACCTTTATCGGACTTTTCTAAATCTGTATAAGCAAAATCAAAACTAATAGAAAGGGTTCTCAAGAACATAGTTTTGCAAACCGATATTTTTGTGGTCTCAATATTATCTCCTTCACTCCTTTTTTTTATCGACAATATTTTTTCTCTTTTTTTCCAGCTTTTACAACATATCTTGCCAAAAAACCCATTGTCTTCGGTGGTCCAATAATCCAAAACATTCTGTTAATTTCTCACTGCATTTTTTCCGACAAGTTGAGGGGAAAGAAGTTTTCATAATTCTCGTAGCATGTACTCTTCCGTTTCTACTGACATATTCCAATCCTCTATTAAGCTTATATTTCCTCTCCTTATCCTTACATTTTTTATGAAAACTCTTAGCCTTTCTTTATCTTTTTTCTCAATGGAAATGCGCTTTTGGCGTTATTGGACGATGCGTATGTGATATCATTAATGTCAGAAATTAACAGGAGATGAGTCAAAAGAATTATACGGCGATGGTACTGGAGTAATATCACAATAATTTTCTATAATGCTATTCTGGATGGGCGAATTACCAGGAGTGTTCTCTATGACTGATGGCGATCGATCTCCTTTTTGAGTTCAGTTATCAACATTTGATACCCAAGGCTAAGAGCAAAGAATATAATCTAGGAATAATATGTAAGCATTAGAAGGGATATTCTGCGATACTTCTTTGTTATCATTCTAATCAATATCATCAAGTATTGATAGCTCCTCTTCCATAAAATTTGCATCCGGTGGCAATGGAGACTCAACAAACAACAATTAAAAACACAAGAATTTATATTTAACGTGCTAATATCAAGTTATAAAATTTATAACACATAAAAAAATATATTATACCACAAATAAAACAAATATATCAAAAATTTAATTAGTACATTATTATAGCCAGATAAGTCAAGTGTCTTCTTTATAAAGTTTGTTCGTTGTAAACAGGTGTAAATATAGTTGTATCAGTATACGGCGTACTAAGCAACGTGTAACAATTATCAAACAAAAATGGCAAAATCACACTATATGTAACATAAATAAAGTATATCAATGTAACTTACCATATTCATCCCTGTTTTGTATTATATCACCGATTCCTGAGATATTGCTAATTGTATTATTAGTATTATTCACCTTATTATTGAGAAAATTAAAAAAAAATCGCGCCCTCGACGTCATTTATCGTATACTGAGCCATAATATACTTGTATCAATGCGTCCCTCCTCACGCCCCGCGAATACTGATACAATGTTATTTGGATCAGTATACAATGTACGATTTTAACTGATGTTGAAATTGATTTAGTATACGTGAAATTATCTCGGTAATTATAGGTCTTTTTAAAAAAAAAATTACACTAACATTAAGATCCTGGTTTATTATGTACTTTTGTATAAAAAAAACAAAATACCTAAATTTGTTAGATGACTCAGTATACTTAGGAGGTATCGATATGGCCACGACATTTATAACTCATTTTAGGTATTTTTGTCGTATATGAACATACAACTTGGGATCAATAGTCATGATGAGTTTTGCTTTCGCTTTTCTGTCTGTCGATGTCTATACCTTCCAAGATGAGAAAATTTCTTGCCGCGAACGCCCAGTCATCAAAGTTCTCGCGTCATCAAACTGCCTGACGACGACATTATAGCTTATATTATAACACACGATATGAATTTACTGTAAGATTATTTAATTGGTTTTCCACTGCGCCCATAACCTAATAAAACACGAATGACTTGCAGGTTCAAGATTAAGAATAGACACTTTATTAGTATAGTACACAGACTAGATGTAGTACACAGATTAGTATGAAGTAGACTATTTTGATACAGTAAAAACATATTTTAACAACGTAATCGTTTTCATGAAGAGCTTGCACAATCTGAATTTTGTAGGCCTTAAGATGTAAATCAGATCGCATTATGCGGTGAATCGTCGCTCTCGAGTCTAGTCAATTGGCATTATTTAGACTCTAGACAATGCCAATTGAGACTCACGCTTTCTGACGCTAAGTCGAGTAATTAACCAAATGTTTCCCGGGGTTCTTGCTGTCCTTGGACGGCCATGATGGATATCACCAATAGTGTTTCCAGTCGTGTTAAATGTCCGGATCCAAGATAAGATTGTTGCATTGCTTGGAGTTTCGGCAATGTTACGCAATCGATAATGTAATCGAAATAACCGTCGAACACGAATTAGCGATCGATTGTTCTCAAAATACGCGCGCAAATTCAGCTTTGCTCTCCGTGTACGGCATGATGGCAACTAAAAATTTAAGGAGCGCTCTTGCAAATTACATTCGCTTCACCCCTCCCCCACGCTTCGTTTTCCTCTCGCTCACATTTGGACCGTTTTGAGACATATATTCTGGTATATTTGAATATATTGTTTCGTCATGGGAGGAAGGCTAGAGCTTGCATTGATTTCCCGATATAAATCAATGGATGGTAAATTCGTTTCATACAACTGCTGTTTACCAATATTTTAAATTTTCTAAACATTCGAGCATGTATTAAAAAAGAATTTCTTATCGTTATAAGCAGTAATACATAAAACACGTCATGAAACTTATATTTGTTTTGAGGATATGCTGGTCATGTTTCGCTTAACCCTTTATAGGACACCCTCGCTTATTTTTAAAAATTGATGAAAATAGTATGCCAGCCTATTTGTATTTTATTAATAAAACATAGTAGAAATTCCCACAGTTTGAGAAAAACTACAAAATGTGGTGTCCATTATAATAATCACCGTCTGTTACTGCAGACTATTGCGTACCCCTCTATGCACAGTAAAGGCTCTTCGGATTTGCCTATTCTGTCTTGATATTTAGTGAGAAATAAACCAACATCTTATTTTACACATTATTTATTGTTGAGAAATTGAAAAGAACAACAGATAATGAAACGAAACATAATATTTAAACTTTTTTTTTTCCACCTTGTGAATGATAGTCTAAAACATTCTACACATAAGGCGACATTGCATGTTTTACATTGATACACGCTTCTTTTGAATTAAATTTTTGTGCTGCAGAACCTACAGCGGCGTGAGTTACAGCGACCAGAATTTACCAGTTCATGACCAGCGATCAAGGGGTTTTCTTCAAAATTGTCTTCTTGGCAGTAGTCTTTTATCAATTCACCTGCAAGTTTACTTCTGTATACTAACTGTGTCATAGGTTTGGTACCACTAGGATGCGCTTTGATCCATGTATCCTTCATTACAATATAAGAGTTAACAATTGCTGCCTCCAGAAAATAAACAAAAAATCTCAACCACCACCGTTTCGACTTCCAAGAAATATTATAGGAAGACATAAGTTGGTGAAACTTATCATCTCCACCCATATACTTATTGTAGTCAACTTTATAGTCCAACGATAAACCAAGCATTCTACCGAACAAATCACGTTGCATTTTAATTTCTTGTACTTTATTACGAGTTTTTTTCCAGTTTCAGTGGAAAAAATCATAATTTTTACTTTCGCTATAGACTTTTCGAACCTTTCAGCTGAATCAGCACATTCGGAAATAAATTGTTCACGTAATTTTGTCAATATTAAGTAAATAATCTTGCACAGCTTGTGTATCTGCTTTTCCGCTGGAAATATTATAGAGTTGTAGCTTGGCGAAGATGGCATCGAAAGGGTTTATGAGCTTTGAAAAAGCATCTACTAATGATTAAAGGTGTTTTGAGTCTCTTCTAATATTATAACTCTGCAGATCCGCTGTTACATCTGTATGTTTTCGTAAACCAGTAAACTCGTAGGTATGAGATATTATTGTAGATCTAATCTCATGGCTTTTGCACCACCGCTGACGAGCAGAAATAGAATTTGTGAAATGAATTACACCAGTTAATCGTCTCCCAGCATCTGCATTGATAGTCTGTTTTAACGTCAAACTAATTGGTTGTCGAGAAAAGGATTTATACGTTCTTTGGATGCCAAAATGACCTTTTTTCATATTTTCATATAATTGTGGATGAGTTTCTTCGAGTTTTATTAAATTTTCGTGATATCTAACAAGCCAACGTGCGTAATTCGGTTGATTTACTGTAAAGAAAAGATTATTAATTTTTGGTAAAATATATTTAAACAATGGAAAATCTCCTGTTCGTATACTTCGGCTTTGCATTAGCTTTGCATAGCATTTGATAATAATTCACAAGATTAGTGTAAATCATGTAGAATTGTGGAGTGATGCCGTAAGTTCCAGTTAAACAGGCTTCTTTGAACTCATTATAAGCCGAGATTAGAATTTCGCTGTTATGCAGTAAAGCGTCGTAAGATAAATTTTGATTATTAAAAGCAATTAATTCTGTTTCAAAATTTTCAGGTATTGTCATTTTAGTATTTTAACTTAGTTTAGCTGGCAGTGGACGATTGGCTTTATGCTTAATTGAACTTCTTAAACTTTTTGTAAGCAAATCAGCTGGCATATCAGCTGTACATATGTACTGAACATTTATCAACTTTTGAGCAACAATCTCTTTACAAAAATGAAATGTTATCTCTATATGTTTAGATTTGTCATGAAAAACAGGATTGAATAACAATTTTTGTGCACTTTGGTTGTCATTGTACAGAATAATAGTATATAAATTGTAAGTAATTGCACATATTGCTATGTGCAATTACTGACAATTTATATACTTTTGTAAGTATATAGCTTTTTTTACAACACTCTGAGATCCCTATATACTCTGCCTCTCTACTACACTCGCGAGCAAACAAATCGACTCAAGCGCTACCTCCGCATTCAAAGATTGTTTTAAGTGAAAGTATACATGACTTTAATAAAAATGATATGTCATTTGAAAGCTTGAAACCTAAGCTTTAAAAAAAACATCAACACGATTAAATAAAGCCAATTCCAACATGTTAATTTGCGCAATGAGCGCGTATGGGACAAATTACTCACAACGCTACCAGCCAGTTGCGCTACCCTCTACCCCTATAAAACCCCCGTTACCCTTCAACCTTTATCAATCGCTTATCAACAGTTGACCGATACACATCTCCGCAACCTGCATCCATTGTTTTCAAGAAACCATGGATACCACAACTCAAGAAGCCGCTCAAGTTTTTGCCTTATTGCAACAAGGACTCAGACAGTGAGTAGTCGCTTACCAGCTTCACTTGAGTCAATCTGCTGTATTCCGAGTATGCAGACGATAGACAAGAGACTGGAGCATTCACTCGGAGACCAACAACCAGCCGCCACCGTTGTACTTCTGAACGAGACGACCGTTTCATTGTCTCAACCCCCTGCGAAATCGGCACCTTACGGGTGTCGACGTGCAGGGCGAGCTGAGACGTGTTCGAGGTACAGCTGTCAGCGAGTGGATAGCAAGAAGACGTCTGAAGGAAGCCAACCTGACTCCAAAAAGGCCTGCAACGGGCCCCAAATTGACTGCAGGCCACCGGCAAGCTCGGCTACAGTTAGCTCGAGAGCATCTTAACTGGAGCATTGGGCAATGGCGGTCGATCCTGTTGATTGACGAGTGCAGGATGTGTCTGCATGGCAGTGACAGGAGTGGCCGGGTCTACAGGCGTCCGGGAGAGCGATTTTCCTAATGCTGATTCGCAGAAATCGTTGCCTATGGTAGCGGTTCGAGTATGATGTGGGCTGGTATCTCGTTGGAGGGAAAAACCCAGCTCGTTTTCATGCCTGGAGTAGGCCAAAGAGCAAGATTGACAGCTGATGGGTACATCACAAATATTCTCCTGGAACATGTTGTGCCCTACGCAGGATTTGTTGACGAAGACTTCATCCTAATGCATGACAATGTTCGATGCCACACAGCGCGCGTTACTCAGCAGTTTCTTCGAGAAGTCGATTTGCGCACAATGGACTGGCCTGCGCTCAGTCTAGACATAAATCTAGCGCTTGAGTCGATTTGCTTGCTCGCGAGTGTAGATGTGCATTTTTACATTTCGTTTCATTTGTAGCTTTGAAGATTTCAAAGAAGATGCAATGTTATACCTAACCCTTATTAATTTGCGTGTTTCCAAGTCAACGATGTCCAGGTTCTCAGATGTCTCGCCTTACACTTCCTTACCCTTTCTTTTTCTTGCAAACAAGTGGTCAACGGTCTTCTTCTTATTACAGAAAAACATGCATATCATTACATGTAGCATTAGCGATGCCTTTTCCCTCCCACTCATATTATACCATTTAGGGTGTCTTTTACCGAAATGCTCTATAGCATCAATTAGAAAATAGCTGGTTTGCAAATAAAAGCTTTGAATAGGTGTCCATAGTTTATTTTCAAAATTAAGGATCTGATCATACTTATTATCAATATAACCTGAAAACATCCAGTTGCATCAAACCTTAATGCAAGTAGAATTGGCAATCCTCTGTTGTCATAAATTTCCAAGTTTGTAATGATCAGTGGCAGGATCACATTGTGTGATTCAAAAAACGGTACCTTCTTTAGAATTCATTCTCATCGTACATCTCGTTGGCAATGTTTGACTCTGTCTCATTTACCATAGTAGAGTCTTTTAAGAATATTAAAATATTATAATAGGTATATGGGCTTTTTTGTTTGGCACCAGAAACTCCTTTCATTTATCCTGGTCTTATCGAGTTGTAAAACTGTAAGTTTTTAAAGTTCTTGAAGTAATAATAGTTTAGGTATTCAACTATATACGGTTTTATTTTTTTGCATTCTTGCAAATAGTGATGTACTCGGCTGGAACATTTATTACTTGATTTTTTAGTTTTTTTTCAATCATTGCGTGCATACTGTCAACCTCCATTTGGGTGTGACCTACTTCCAAATATTTTTGCTCAATTGTCACATTATGCAGCATGGCTATGTTGAGGAGAGCTTCTGTTTTGATACGTACACCCATCCGTATACAAGTTATGTATCTGTTGTCATCTCCCATTTTCGGGATTACTTTATCAGTAAAGAAATTAGATAAAATCGTTGCGAACTCATCAGAATTCAGCCCACCTTCGGCCTCATTCCATAGAAAGCAATACCCATCGCTTGTTTTCATGTCATAAATGCACCAGTTGTGGATACATAGCTTAGTCTTGTAGTAATTTGATGACACATTGGACCGCGGCGCTTAAAGTACTGCTTGTAGGTCTGCACTAAAGACAAATTCCTTTTTTTCTTTATCAGATTCTTTTTCCATTCTCGCTTCGTTCTTTTTATTTACATGGTCGTCATAAGTCTCTTTGGTAATATGGCCCAGCTTGTATCCATTACAGATGTCACACAAATCTTTCTTCGGTTTAAATAAAGCTATTTTTTGTATGGTCAGGGTGTTTGTAAAAGTGGCTATAGATAGGGCTTTTTTGTGTTTTGACGCACAATAGTCTGTATATATTTTATAAAGTTGCTGTTTGGATGAAATGTCTGGCTGTATATATGTCTGGGTTGTCCTTTTTCTACAATAATGTGAAGGCATTTTAGGTAACTCATCTAAAAACTCCTGCAACATTTTATTTTCTTGATGGCATTCTGGAAGGAGTTTCTGGTAATTTTTCATCCGTATTCTTTCCTGTAACTTCAATCTTCCAACCCCAGATACACGATTTACCAATGGATAAAGTATTTAGAAATAACGTTTTACAGACTCTAATCATATCTTCACCTTTTTTTAGATGGTAAATAAAAGTGTTAACTCTTTTAGATTTTTGAGGATCCTTCCTATCTCTTTGCCTATTTGTATGAGCAATTTTTACTAAATTATCAACGTAAACTCGTTTTTCATCCCAAGTAAATTACCAAAATTTATCGAATAATATTTTTCTGTCATCTTCAGAAATACTATTACACTGAATAACATTGTTTCCCTTTTCCTTACAACTACACATAGGCTTCAAAACCTTTTTTGGTTTCTTTATATTTTTTTTCCACTCTCCATCAACTTTTTTCTTACCGCAATATTCTTTACCCTTTTCTCTATTCTTTTTATTAACTTCACTACTCCAATCTTCCTTTTTTACTTGTCACCTTTTCTTTCTTTTTTTTACCGGTTCATCCGGTTCAGAATCAGAATCACTGTAATCAACTAATTTATTCATTTCAACTTATTGGACATCTGCATGAAAAACAAATTAAAACCATCATAAGCACAAAATTTAACCAAAAATTTAAAAAAAACTATAAAAGAAAATTTAAATTATATAAAAAACAATTCATTAAGTGCAATAATTTAAAAATCATTGAATAATATTAAATTAGTTGAAAATAAAAATATAATTTGATTTTTTTTTTGTATAAACAAAAATGGATAACTCCCAACACTAGTGTAAAAAAGTAAGAAGCAAAGCCAATAATAAATGTTAACTTAATGTTACTTAATTAACTAGCAATGTTTTGTGAAAAAGTAAATAATTATACATACCTTGTATTAATCTTCAACTGTTTTTCAAAGCCACCTCTCCTTATGTCGCGTTTAAACAATTTTTCTACCACAAAACGCAGAGCGGTAACCTTACTCGACTCGGACGCCATACAAAATGGCCGACTTAGTGGAGTTGGCTGTCAAAATCGTAACGTTCCATGACACGCGGAGTTGGCTGATTTTCGAATAGCGATTTATGGAAAGAATGTAATTACTATCGGAGTTGTCGTTTTTGCAAATCACGCCGAATTAAGGTGGCGTACAATCTGAATCAAAAAAGTATTTTTGACGAAAAGTGGAGTTGGCCGGTTTGCCAATTAACTCCATACAAGCAAATTTTTCAGGAGACACTTAAAATGTTATAAAATTTTTTGTAGACTACTTATGGAAAAATTTAAAGTACCGTTGGGGTAGATATTATCGTAAACTGTTATTCTCAATACTATATAATCCTTTATACCGTTTCATTACAATACTACAGCGTTTTTAGGATTTATCCGTTTATCCTTTTCTGTAAAAGTATGTGGTCTAGGAATTAGCTGATTTGCTCGATAGATTAATTTAAAAAAAGTTTTTTTTTAAAGTTTTAATTAAAAGAAAGTATACTTAAAAATAATCATATATTGATTAAAGACAAACCTTTTTTTTTTTAACCTGGGGAAAGCCGCTTACGGGCCCCCGCGCCTGGGCAAATTGTTAAATGGCGCGGGGAGTGTGGGGGTCAAGGTCGTAAAGCGATGACCCCATACCCACTAAAACCACCAGGGCCCACTATTCGCTATGGGACGAGGGCGGGTAACAGCTAGGCCTTTTCACCGCGCCCCGTCCAGCGAATGCCGCTTGCGCGACTCTCATAATTAGTTAATATTTATTTACATATACACACACACATAATTACAATTTAAGAGGACTCCACATAGTTTTCCCGGGCCCTCTCGGCTTCCTCTTTACGCCGCATCACCACGCCACAGTATGTGGATATAACTGTCCACTTCTCCAAATCGGCCACAGCCTTCTTGATTATTGTTGAAAGGTTCAGATCGGTCCCAAAGGCTGCAACCAGGTTGCGCCTTTCTTCCGCCCACGCCGGACAAGCCGCTAATGTGTGAGCGGCATCGTCAACAAGCTCCTGGCAATGGTGACACGCAGAGGTCAGTTCCCGTCTGATGCGGTGAAGGTATTTGCCAAAACAGCCGTGTCCTGATATGACCTGCACCAGACGAAAAGTCAAAGGACCACGCTTCCTCTCCAACCACTCGTTCAGGACGGGCAAGATCGCACTTATCGTATTTCTTCCCATTTGTGCACCGTCCAACTAGGCCCTCCAATCTATAAAGACAAACCTAACCTAACCTAACCTAACCTATGTTGTCATAATAGTTTTGGTAATCTCTTGGCATTGAGTTTTTTAATTGCTGTAAATCTAAATACTTTTTTTTGGTTTTTTCCTGCGTTCATTGTACAGGTCAGGTAAATTATGAAGGTATCGATATTTGGATTTATTTTTTAAGTTTGGAATCAATCTAATTTCCTTAGCGTCCCCAACTGGTATATTTTCTGGACAAAGAGGTAAACTGAATGTTTATCATGTAAATCCGCCGGATACTCCAGATCTACTTCTAAGATAAAACCTATATCTGATGAACAACTAACATTAAAATCTGTATCAGCACCCACTCAAAACCATATGTTGGTAGATATTGTGACATTGCCCAACCATATAGATTATTGGCATCGAAATACATTAAGAATGACTCTTTATCTTTCGCATTTTAGTCAGACATGTAAACATTATTTGCTTTTGCACAGCGAGTGCTACATTGCGAAACACCACCACGAATTCCTGATTTAATAAAAGCAATCATATCTATGTCAGAAAGTAATTCAATTTCTGTTTTAGTATGTTTTAAAATAGCATCCTAACTTAATCCAGGTGCTGTATAGTAATGAGCCGGGTCTAAATCGTACGTTTTACACTTGAACATATTTTTACAATTGAAATGATTCTAAACATCTTTGGCATGGTTGTAATCTTCATTACAAGTAATGGAATCTGTAAGAGTACTAAAATCTTTAATGAATTCATATGGAAATACACCTTTTTTAGTCAGCCGTTTAAAGTCTTCTGAATTGGGAAAGCATTTTGATAATTCATTAAAATTATTCTTTGTTAAATTTTTTGCTAAAGTATCTAAGCTACTGGGTAAAAATTTTAGGGAATCCACAAAACGTAAAGTTACATTACTGTTATTGATTTTCAGAACCTTTGAAAATGATATGTATTTTTCTTTATTTTGTGGGAGAACATCTACCTGACCTTCAACAAAGTTTAAGGCATGTACAATAAAATGTGCATCATAATGGCTTAAATTGTGCAAGAAGACTGGTATAGTGTAAGGTACTCTAAATTTTTCTGAACAAACTTTATGTATGACCCCAACAAATTCCCCAGTAAACCAATCGTAGTAAATCATTGAATTCTCAGACAAAATTTTATCACAAATATAACAATGATTAGATTTGCTAACTATATCTTGCTGTATTTATTGGTGATATTTTATTAGCAACTTTTTGGAAACCAATTTTTTTAACAATTGTTGTCAAATTATCTTTCAGTGATTCCATAAATTTTAAAGCACAATTTTCACCAGTATATGTTACATATTTAAACAATTTATCATCGTATGAGCATTTAATGTAGTATCCAAAATTATACACATTATGTTTTTGTACATTAATTGTATGTAATTTTGAAGGATCGTTTGAACATGATGCTAAGGGACTTAAAAAAGCCTCAAAATCTGCATATATAACAAAAGGTAACATCAAACAATATCGCCCCACCAATTTCTTTTATTTTTATCTAAGCTTGGTATTTGTGTACAAATATGTCTGCAATCATTTATTTGATGGTTATTTAAACGTTCAGATGTTGAAAAATATTGTAAACAAAAGTCACATAGATAGTCATATAGCTTCCTTGGATTTCGAAACCTGACTACTTATTAATCGTGACATATTTTTTTATACAACAATAATGACCGATTTTACCCTGTGTCAAATACAGTAAATTTATGAGTCTGCATTTTATTCTTTGTAAAATACAATGGCCCAACAATACAAAGCTTTTTTCTTTGTTCATTATATTCTAACCCAAAAACATTAATGCTTCTATTATTTAGACTTTCAATTTTGTGTATATCGTTTAATTTAACTGGAAATTTAATATTACCGAACTTTAATTTATGACTGTATTTGGTGTATGATGATACTCTATCCGAATTTTTATGAATTGGAAATAAAGCAGATAACAGTGCCCACTTAAAACAGGCGTCATCAGTGTTTTTAACATTCATCACAGCTTTTTTTATTTTTATATCATGTGGTAACTTAATAAAGAATTTTCCTCTTAAAGGGTTAAATTGATTTAAATTCATATACTTTAAAATATAATTAAAATTCAGACTCCACCCACTATCCTTTCTCTCGAATGAATTTGTATAGTTTATTAGAGATTTCGTGAGAGTTGTACAAAATATATTTAAATCATCACCAATACAAACAATAAAATTCATTGATTGGAAATCAAAAGTGTTGTTAATGTTTTTTGTCTCCTGAACAAAGTCGTCATATAAAATGAAATTTATTTTTAAAATTGTGTGATCTTCTATAGATTTATTTATTTTATTCAACAACAACACATCTAAATCTAAAATAACACTTTGGTAGTAACTATAGACACATAAAACTAATAATAAAATAATATACATTGAAATAAATAACTTAACTTAACATAAACTAAAATATATCATTAAAAGGAGTCCCTTTAGGCAAGGTTCCGAAGATACTGGCAGCGTTCCCCCTTTGAATTGCTAGACTAATTCTTTGTCCGAGGTAGCTGCCAGATCTTCGGTCTCCTGTGATGTCGACTAACCTTTTTGAAATTTCTTTAAAAAGCCTTAAAGCGCTAGGACCCCACGGACCAAGGGTCTCGACACCGAATGGGACAAAATCATATTCTGAGCCCAGACCCCTGTATTTGCATGCTTTATTTTTTTCAGCCGCTTCACAAGCCGCACCAGCTCTGTAGTTGGTTCCATGTAGATGGGAAGGGGCCAGCGTGTCTGAACAGGTTGCATCCCATACCAGTACCCGACCCATCTTCCATGGAATCAAGCTCATACCGTCCGGTCTCTTGCCATCGTCCCTTGCAATACCACTCGGCTCAAGTAGACTTGGCACGTTGACGGTGGCAAGGGAACGGCGTATGATATCGTTAAGTGCGGCATGTCTCGAGAAGCGGCCTGCAATTTTTTGGCATGACAGGCCGTGATGTCCTAATTTGTCGACATCACTGCCACAGGGACATATATGAGGAGCGCAGACCGGAACCCCAAGCCGTAGACAGGTTGCGATTCGAAGCGTGTCAGGCTCAAGAAAAGTTCCTGTATTTGACGATGGGTAAGCGTGAAGCCAGTAGCCGGCCTCATGCGTACCCACGGCCAAAAGCCTAGCACGCGCCGAACCTGTACTACAACTCAAAAGATCGTCAAAAGTCAGTTTGCAGTGTATGTCATCCCAGCTCCTCTGTGAATTTAGAGATAATGGAAAATTTTGACCTGGGCATGCAATCAAGAAAGCGTTTCTAGCTTCTTCCAAGCCAGCAATCTCAAAGTTTGAAGGGGAAGCCCTTAAAATTTTACTTATGAGATTTGCTGAACTATGGACAGAAGATAGAAAGGCTGGCAAAGCGACACTGGAAATTTTGCGAATCCCTAAACCACCATAACGGATGGGTAGGGAAGCTTGGGTCCAAGATTGCTCGTTTAGCTGCATATTAAGAAGTGATTCTAAGCTAATTTTGATTAAGTCGTCTATTGGTGTTAAAAGATCTGGGTGATTCCAAAAGGAGCAGCAACGGAGCACATATGTAAATTTTGGGAGGAAAAGACAGAATTTTAAGATGCAAAGTGCATAATGTGGACTAATTTCAAGGAGACGGTCAGCAGAATTTTGAAATTTAGTAATTGAAGTATGAATATAATCAGAAATAGATTCATTAAAAATTGGAGAAACTAAAAGGTAAAGGGAATTCCTGTTAACTATTTTAATATTTGGAGCCAAAATTTGAATTTTTTTTTTTACATCATTTAAATTTAAATCGCAGTTATTTATGAAAAGTTCGCATTTGTTAAAATTAAGCTCCAAACCAATGGCTTCAAATTTATTTTTGATTAAAAGAAGGTCCGAAAACACAGTATCCACATCACCTCCTAGGGTTCCATCGTCCAAATACCAAACATTGTAATTAGAATTTAGATTTTTGATTATCGGATTTATAGCCAAACTAAAAATTGCAGGCCCAAGGGGATCACCCTGTTGACAACCTACTTCCGAGGAAAGTTCATTAGAACGATATAACAATTTAGTTGGATCAGCGTAACTGAGAAGAAGATAATTGTATATTTCCGGTATATGTTGTTTTATTTCAGTCAGCAGGGTATCCCTATTTACCGAATTAAATGCATTTTTCACATCAATTTTGAGCAACACGTCTGGCTGTTCGTGACTTAGAAAAGAGCGTAGGGCATGGACGGCTGCCTCACACCCTCCTTTCACACCGAAGCCTAACTGTACAGGTTCAAATTCTGAATTTAATTTTGGTAAAATATGTCGAACAGCAATTTTGGAAGCCAGACGTCTTAGTGTTGATCCAACAGCAATTGGTCTCACCCCTCCGTCCTTTTTAGTGAGGGCAATGAGGTTCGCGCCGAAAAGAATGGGAACAATTTCTGTATTGACATCCCCGGAATACATAAAATTTATTAATTTTGTGATCGAGTTAATAAGTTGCTCGCCTGCATCACCCACAGAATGCGATGTTAAATCTTTCAAATGTTGGGGTGAGATTCCATCCAATCCTGCTGCCGAACCTGGTTTAAAAGATAAAATTGCATCAGTTACATCTTTGTTTCGAATTTTAAGGCATGCTTGCCCTGCTGTTGGTGGGTCGAGAAAATATGGGTTTACTGGAGCTGGGGGATGTTTTGTCCGTAATGCCTCAAGGGTGTCAGGGGTATCTGGCGATAGCACGTCATTGGAGAACAAAAGACGAGCGGCACCTTTAAGATCTCCGTCACAAATTTTGCTCTCGATGAGTTTTTTACGATTAAAAGGGGCATCATGTTTATTTAGAGGTGCGGGAGAAGGTGAGGAACTTACAGCACAGTTATTCTTTATCTTTTGTGTCAGGGATAAATTCGGTTCATCAGTTTTTATTAAGTGTAGAGTACTGTATGAAAATAAAAATAAGTTCTGCCAGTCTTGAGTACAATTGCTTACATAACATTTCTGGATTAATTTTGACAAATGTGTAGCAACAGTTAATCGAGCTCCTCGAGGGATTCTTTTAACAATTGGTATACTATTTTTCAAATGGCTAAGTAATGTATGGAAAGGAGTTGTAGTGTTGGCTACAAAAGTAGGCGCACTCGGAATAATGGGATGGATGTCTAAAAGTGAACTGGTTTGGCTAATATAGTTCCTGTGTGTTTTAGAAATGTGAATTTTGAGGCCTTTCAAAGATTTGAAAGACTTGTTGCAAAATGTACATGTATGGGACGCGGTCGACGTGCCATCACAAGATAGGGTCACGGATAATAATAATAATAATAATTTATTTATTATTGTAAATATTGTATCTTTGACTGATGCAAGAAATAAATCTGGTGTCTTAAACTGTAAATCATTTTGATTTTCTGCAGTTACTCTATAGGTTATTATTCAATTACCGAACGCAGTCTCAATTATCTTAACATTGGGTTTTATGGAATGTTGTATTTTGTTTACATTATTTTTATGTGCATTGCTCCTTAGATGATTAGCGTAATATTTTTTGGAAACATTTCTATTACAAATACAGCAAAATTTCGTGTTAAAATTATTACCTTCATTCGATGTTGATTGCTCTTGTGAAGACCGTGAAAGATCCATGTTCGATCCAGATTTTATTATTTTGATGTCAGCAGACTTTATATCAACATCTGCTTTCCTTTTGGTTCCACGACCCATTTGATCAACCCTATCGAATGAAATTTTATTATAATTAACTGTTTAGAAATGCGAATAGAGAAATAAAAATAACAAAATATATATAAAATATGATGATTAAATAAACTCAGTTTCCCTTCGTATTCATCACATAGCACCATCATTTTTTGATCATAAAATGGGTGATTTAAATCATTTCTTTCTATTTCATCACAAACATTGAAAAGTTCAATTGTATCAATGGATAAGCTTTCAAATTCATGATGCATTTCATCAAAAAAAACACTAACACATTCTTGAGACATTGTATTCGTTTCACACCTGTTTTTTGGCTCACACTTTTAACATTAATGCGCAAAGGTCTTCAACAAAAAGCACAATGATTGCTTTTGTAAAATGCAACTTAGTATTTATACTTGTAGAAAACTGAAACATTACTTAATTATATAAACATACGATATTAACATCTAAAGCATGAAGAAACTAAATGAAATTAATTTTTAAAAATGTAACGTTTTACACTATCTTCCTCGGATATACCCTTTGTTATGTTATATACAATATCCTTTATCTGACATAGTGTACAATGTGTTACTCATATGATTAAATGATTTTGAATTTGAATTTTTATTTTCCTTTCCTCCTCCACTCCCGTTTGACTGTTCACAAACAGAGTCCCGGGTTGATAATCCTCGTCGTCTGTGCTCAACTTCCTCGGCCTCTTCGATGGTGATTTCTCCTTCTGGAATGTAACTGTTTTTGTCCCAATTAATTTCTATTTCCTCTTGTTCGATATTTTCTGTGGTGTACTCTCTCAATCTTTGGATGTGGATGCAACGGCATGTTGATCCTGCATATGCACAATCGTGGATAGCATGCAGGCATGAAAACTCCATTTCTTCTAGCTCCACTCGACGTTTCTCCAATGCCATTATAGCGTCCGAATAATGGGTGAATAATAGTTCGTTCAAAACATCGTCCCTATCCATCGCTTGGAGTTTCCCATATGTCGTGGAAAATCCTTCTTCGCAAGCCCACTCCTCGAAATATTATCTTGTTTTCTTTAAGGTAATTTATATATTCCTTCATTATCTTCGATATTCTTTGATCCGCATGGTATAGGGTCATATTTTTGTTTCTAGCGATTATTGGTTTACTAACATCAACCATGGTTTGATCGCTTGAATCGTGACATCGCTTTGCCAAGAATTTTCTAACCATTTCCACATACGATGTTTCTTCATCGCATTTATTTGTTTTTTTTTGTTTTTTTCGGTTTTGGAGTTTCCTGTACATCCAATACATACTGGATATTCATCTGATCATGCAAATTTTCAGTCGTTTCCTCCTCTTGATCGTTCAAGGCCACAATTTAAACAATTCCTTCTTCTTCGTTCAATGAAATCGGAGATAGAGGTCTGTCCATCTTTGAATATTAAAAATTCTTTTAGAGAATCAATTTTTACCGTAGATGTTACCACGAGTAAGTCTTGAATAAAACTGTTCTCGATATCTTGCCGTAAAGGTTTATATAACTTAAAATTTCGTTGAACATTCAACATACACTCCCCCCATCACAACAATAACTGCGAACAATCGTGCGCTTTAAAAATGATACATCTTCCACTAATTTCAGAGATACAAGCCAATGCAGATGGAGAAGATGGGGTTGATCCCTTTAGTTCAACTCCCTCCAACTCCAGCAAGCTATTGAACACAGCCCACATCCTATATCGAGGATTTAGTCTTAATAGACAGCTTGTCATTCCTCCCGAACCCATCACCTACTAATACATCCTGGTATTCTTAATCTCTCTATCATAGTCCTCAACTTGTAATGTGCACCTGTAGGGCACTGGAAGAGTCTAAGACCGGATATTAGAGGATCCTGTCTCTTAGGAATGTGAGGTCGCCCTATCATCTGCAAGGGTTCTCTCTCGTACTCCTGACACTAACCTCCATCTTGTAAGCAACATACTGGTGCAAGAAGATTGTTTCCTTTAGATATCGATTTAAGGGTGTGTCTAAGTTCTTGATTTATAAACTCTTCTCAATTTTAGTATTCCTTGCATTCTTAACCCCTGATTGGATGGATCATTATTTACCAACAACAAATCTTACTAAAATACAGCAAGTTGACTGCGTCCTTTGAGATGACAAATGGAATTATAAAATCAGAATCTACGAAATCTCCGAATATCCAGAGGTCCTCACATAGTCGTCGAAGGTTCCTAAAAGAAACCCTGAAATTGGTGAAAACAGTCCGGAGGTAATTTCTTCCCATAGATCCCAGATCATGATTATTTAAGGGAGATGAAGGGAGAATCCTGTTATGGATGGTTATGAACTCCCTCTTAAAAAAGGAGCTTCTTCAGATGTTGACTAACCTCACTAACTTCTAGAATGTGGGTATGAAAAAAAAATGCTATGCATTGAATTTCTCACTTATATGCTTAGTAAGATTGCCGATAACGTCTGCAGTAGATCTTTGTTTTCTGAACCCGAATTGGTTGTAGGAAATGAGCGATTGCTTTCATTCGTTTTAGGATCTTGGCTATGACTGGATGAAGGGATGTTAGTCTGTAATTAGAGACTCCCATTTTGTTTCCTGACTTCCAGATTGGGGCTACATTGGCTAGCTTCCAAGCTTCAGGAAAGGTGCTACTCGACATGTTAAGGTTACAAAGGTAGGTTAAAGGAGCCGCTAGGATGTTTTTTAGTGTGATGTTTCCTATGTTGTCCCAGCCTCCAGCTGAGTTGCCCTTAAGTTTGTTGATAGTTGCACGTATTTTCTCTTCGTCTGTTAGATGTAAGAAAAATGAGTTTGGGTTGGATGGCTTATCTATATTTTTTGCTAGTTGTTCCTCAGATGTGTGTAAGTATGTGATAGTCCTTTCCGCTAAACTATTGTCTATGTTTGTAAAAAAGTCGTTGGCTTTATTTAGAGATACCACAGGATATTTTGAATACTATCCACCATTAGGGAATTTTTTTTTTCTTGTGGGGCCCAAATCATAGTCACATTCCAAGTGGCTCTTAACAAGTGCATTATACAATGCCATTACCGCTTTTATACAGAGTGTCCCGTGGCAGATTTAGGATTTGAAATTCGAATATTTTTCTAACGGTTGCGCGGGGGACCAGGGAGGGGTTACAGTTTGGTGCTGCAATTGTGCGGATTGTTCAATAACGATGTGGACTGGCGCGCACCGCACTTTCGCAATTGAAGCGTA
Organism: Pieris melete; assembly: GCA_963693345.1. NCBI lineage: Eukaryota > Metazoa > Arthropoda > Insecta > Lepidoptera > Pieridae > Pieris > Pieris melete. The sequence goes on along the minus strand of CAVNZK010000091.1, from coordinate 179,118 downwards.
TTTTGAAGGTTATAAATCGTGCACTGTTGGTCGCCGAAGATTTTGTTCTCACTACAATATTCGTCGCTTAAGTGAAGCACCGAGTGAAAGTTTGATTAGGACGTAGGTCCAGAAGTTCTGTGCAACAGGTTAACGAGCCAAGCCCAGGTCCTAGCCGAACGTCAAGGACTGCACAAAACATTGAACGCGTTGCAAACAGTGTGCAAGAAAATCCCCGCCGTACGCAACGTAAGAGAGCGTCAAGTTTGCGCCTTCCAAAAACCACGGTGCACCGTATTTTAAGCTTGGACATTAAATTCCATCCGTTCAAGATCCAATTGGTACAGGCACTTAAACCAAATGACTTCAGAGAACGCAAAGAGTTCTGTGATAACATGTTAAGCTGATTCCGAGCTGTTAACACCATTTGGTTTAGTGATGAAGCTCATTTCCATTTGAATGGCTTTGTCAATAAACAAAACTGTCGCTATTGGGCGCCAAGAGGACATAACCCGCGATTGAAACATCAAAAAGCATTGCATAGCCTAAAAGTACCTGTTTGGGCAGCTCTTTCTGTAAATGGAATAATTGGATCGATTTTCTTTGAAAATTCTCGTTGAGCAACCGTAACTGTTGATGGTGATGTCTATCGCCGAATGCTTAATGTGTATTTTATACCGAAACATAGAGAACATCCATCGAACAGCTCTCATACGTGGTTTCAACAAGATGGCGCCACGCCTCTCACATCAAGAGCCACTATGAGCCTCTTTCGCGAAGAATTCCCCGGAAAATTGATTAGCCGATTAGGGACATCGCATGGCCACCCAGATCGCCAGATCTCACCCCATTAGATTTTTTTTTATGGGGTTACATAAAGGGAAAAGTGTACGACAGTAACCCGACAGATCTATCAGATTTAAAAGAAAATATCGTGCGAGAAGTGAATGTATAGTGTATTCCTCAGTTAGTTTTGCAGCACGTCACTCTCAATACTCTCGAAAGATTCCGCGAGTGTGTACGTCGCGATGGAAAACATTTGGACGGAGTGATCTTCAAAAAATAAAATCCGCACGTCTCGTCTTTCTTTTTATGACAAATATATGTATAATCGAAAATAATAATATTCTTTAATTTAATTAAGAAATCCTAAAGCTGCCACGGGACACCCTGTATTTGAAAAACCTATGGCCATACGCAAAATAAATCCTAAATTCCTATAACCTTTTCTACAAATTATTTTTATGTTATCCCGCCATCATATTTCACATACTGCTCCCTATCTGTCGTAGTGTAGCGAACTTTTGCTAATTTTTGCAAGAGCACATCATTATCGACCATGTCGAATGCTTTTGGCATGTTAAAGTAGGCTGCATCATATTGTTAATGAATGAGAAGTTTGAATTTAAGTCCCTTGGGAATTACTGACATTAAGTCATACATAACACAATTTTTATTCATTTCTTACTTTTACAGATTTTGCATTTACATATTAACTAGTAGCAAATCATTGATATAACCAAAAGCTAATTGACATAAATATTAACTTAAATCAGCATCAAGCTTAAATTTATAATATGGAATCAAAGGTTGATTAAGGGTTATAATTTCATACCAGACTAAATTTCTATTTTATAATTTTTATCAATCCCTCTTTTTATTTCATTTGCTTGCTGCTTTTCATTTCTCATTTTCTAAAAGTATAAATTTATTATAAACAATCAACCATTATGACTCTAACTTAAACTGAAATTGTTTGTTGGACATAAACAGAGATAATTCCAACTAGTGGCAAATCACTAATAAAATCTACACTTATATATAAATCTGCTTTCAAATTAAAGTTAATATTTTATTTAAAAGTTAATTGACATAAATATTAACTTAATGCTGTTTAGCATTAAACTTAAATTTTAAATATCTAACATGTTGGAGCACCTTCTTTTCACTCTTTATTTATTAACCCGCAGTACTATTTCTATTGTTTCTTCAAAGCGGTAACAAAATATTTTGTTTCTTCATTTTGCAGATTAGTTGTGAGGTCAAATCCTAAAAATATCAAAGTATGAGTAGGTACTACTAATTATTATGTATCGCGATTATGCAATTTCAAAATATTCTATTTATTTGTAGCCTTAAATTTTTGAGCGAACATGAAACATACCACTATAATTAATTTTAACATGCAATTAAAATTCACATATTATGCCACTTTGCAGCTTCCGTAAATTCCACTTAAATCGAAAATTGTTTCGACCTGTTGCAAATTTACAATAATATTGTAAAGATTTGTCTTTTATTCGGTTTATAAATGTGACATTAGGAATACATGTAATCCAGAGACAATATGACGGAATAAGGGCTACGAACAGCAGCTCGCATATACGCTGTTGACTTTGCGGTAGTGTATCGACATGCCTCAACAACTCAACATCTTCCCCAACAACGACAGTTGTATTTGAACTTTTCCATTGTTCTATTGCTGTTTCAATTATAAGGACATCAGCATCATTATCAGCTTGTTTTATTGAAATACCAGCAGCTGTAAATTCTTCACATAGCAAGCGAGACTTATTGTGAGTATTTGCAAGAAATTGTTGTTGGTTTGTTGGAACTTTCATATATCGATCAAAAACGATATCAACAGATGAAGATGTTTTTGTAGTCCGACGACGTTGTTCTGCAGCTTTAATATTTTTCGTATGATTAGTATAGCCATCAAATACAATCGTACTGTTATGACCAAAATGTCTTTGTACATACTGAACATATTTTTCAAAAATAGTATGAAATGTTTCATCTCGATCCCACACAACACGGTGTAATAGATACCCTCCATCGATTATGTAGATTGCATTTGTGTTATCAATTTCGGAGTTTAAACATTCAAAGCAATTATAAAGAGCCAACTTCATAGTTTTACGCATTCCCACTTCATCAAAGAGTGATAATGGGTAAGGAGCTAATTCATATGCGAAAAATGTTTCAAGTTCATCTTCGAATGTCTTAGTAATGCTCATGCGTTGAAATAATAATAGAGGGTCTATAGGCACCTTTTCATCATGTACCTTTATAACGCTACTTGCATTTAAAAGAGGAAGTACTCTATCAGCGCGTTTTAATTTAATATTATTAAACGTTTGGCCAGTCATTTTGCTTATAGAAGCAAGTCCAACTGCACGAGCATTATGACAATTAATTTTCTCATCGCCGACTCCGCTGGCAATAGACATAATTTTTGGAATTATAGGAAACGGATCATGTAATAAGAGCCACTCCATAAGTTTATTAATATCTTCAATATTTCTCTATACACGAGAATAGCTTGCATCCACATGCTGGTCTGTTGTGTCCATTCTAACATTTGCGAGATATTCCAATCCTTCACACACAGTATTCATCGTATGCATGCCATAAACCCATGACACTTTCTTGCGTACTTCTCCCTCGAGCAACACCTCCATCTGTTTTCATACACTTCATCATTGATTGTTCAATCACCATATCCGTCGAAGTTCCACAATTTAATTTATCGGAACGTCTAATAGTGAAAAATCCTTCAATAAACCTATGATAAACACTAGGATCTATCAAGTTCTCTAATTGCATCATATCTTGTAGATATAAATGCGCAGACTTGGCATAATTAAAATGTCCTGACGCATGAAGATAAGGAAGCATTTCTTTAACGCAATTCAAATGAGCTCGCCAATCACCCATACGTTCAGCTCTTATAAATTCCTTTGCAATAGACCCCATATGAAAATATTGTATCCATAGTTTTGCTGTAGGTCCTCGTTCTCCCTGCTCCTGTAGTTTTTCATTAAACTGATAAAGTAATGCTTCAGCTATTTCATCGCCTTGTTCATGGCGGTCATGTTGCAAAAGAAAACACAGTTCGTTTTTGGTTCCAACGCAAAAGTGCAATGGTTCATACTTTGATTAATTAAATATATTTGGGTAATTCCGGGGGAGATGGCCCTAGTAACTATAAAACTGTATTATGAAGGAATTATGGTGAATAAAACAGTGAATTCGTATAAAACATAAACTTTATTTATTATTCTTATCAAATATTAACGATACATGACTTCAGACAACGCTAATAATATAATTTTAAACTTTAAAAAAAACTAGAACTGGCCATCTCCCCCGGGCACTCGGTGAGAGATAGTGTTGATAGTGTTCGGGACGTACGCCAGTACCTTTACCTTTACCTTTCCCGTTACCTTAGAGATCTTTTAACTCCTTTTTTTTCTTATTGCCGCAGTGAGAACACATGTCATCAAACTCGGTCCAATTTTCGTGCCCCCAGAGCATACAAATACTGTATGCTCTGCTCTGCTCATCAATAGTCCAAGGAAAGCCTCTCAATTGCATGTCTTTTATATGCTTGCTTAGTCTTATTTCGTTTTCTGTACCTAAGGTTGACGATGGTCCCATAAGTCCCTTTATGTAATTGTTTTGTTTCAACCTTCTTTCTTGTGTTTGTGTTGTATATGATAGATAAAAGAGGCCCTATAAATCGTCATTTTCCACCACCACTTTGTACTTCTGCCATTGAAGTTTTTAAGTTTTCTTCGCTCCAGGCACCTCGTCCAGTAGCGGCTTTTCGTAAGTATTTATTAGGCATCTGTAGAAAATATTAAATATTAAAGATAAATTTAAATCTGGGCATACAATTTTATGGCCATCTCACTTGAAAATACTATGGCCATCTATCCCTATTGACCGGGTGAGATGGCTACAGGACGTAATAAAAGCAACATCTCAATTATGAAGTTAATTTTGAGGCTAGAACACGAGAAAGTTCTTTACTTCAGATATTATTAGATATCACGAAAACGTACAAAACTGTCAACACTTTTTTTTAACCACTTAATGTGTCAACCCCTTAGTTTAGATCTAACGTGTTAATAAAAAACAAAGTCAAATTACTTACTTTTTCCAATTTTTTTTGCAAAACAATTCACTGTCACTTGTTGCCGGTGCCGACATGAATGGAAATAAATAAAAAGTATTGACCTCTATGAATTAATACTCGAACTTTTTTAAAGTAGATTCGTCGCTCCATAGAATTTTCCAAAGAATTTTACCAGCAATTGTCGACTAAAAACAATCTTAATTATAATCTCTCGGTTGCAGAGCTTGGACGCGTCTAATGTGGTAAGGATGATATTTATTTATTTTCAGTACACGGTCGTTTTCGGGATTCTAGTACGCCGTGATATTGTTTTTACAGAGGTCGACGTGTCTTGCTAAATTTCGTCAAGCACAATGTCATGAGTAGACATCGGATTATATGCACTATCAAAATGCCAAAATATGTATAATATTTATTACATAGAATTAATTAATAAACTCATTTAGTATAATTCTTGTGACAGTAAACAATAATATATTTTTCAAGTTTTCTTGAGCGAACTTGTGACGTTTGTCACTTAATATTAATTTATAGTCTGAAAATGACCTTTCTACATTGACTGACGTTACCGGACAGAACTTAAAATTTGGCGGCATTTCTGCAGAGACCTCTTCAGGCAGACTTTGTCCGGTGCCGTTGATAAACGCGTCAATTTTCTTTATCCCTTCAAAACCGGGGATTTTATACAAAACTGCATTTAATTTGCCACGAACTTTTTGCGATAGTGAACTCAGCGTTACTCTGTTCAATAATTTTTTCTATTGTTTCCAAGGACTCGCATAGAGGAAAGTTTTTTGTTTCTAATTTCTCAATCGCATCGGGTATATTACTGAAATGTGTTGAGATAATAGCAATATTTTTTTTAATTAATGGATCCTCAAATGCCAGCTGGCTTGAATTGATTGCAATGGCATCTGATCTGTCAAATTTTTTAACAACTTCTTTTATTGCTTCGAAATTTTCCGCATAAAACAATACGGCTTTCAACCAAGTTCCCCATCGTGTTAATATTGGCTCTGGAGGTAGTGGTATGTTTGGTAGTTGCTCTGTATATGCTTGTACTCGTACTGTTTTTTTGTAGATGAAATCAATTTATTGACTATCCCGAACTCGTTTCTAATCTCTTCCGCAACTCTATGTAATGCGAAGGCTAGACAGGTGATGTGAAGCAATTTCGGGTAGAACACTTTCAGAGCTTGACCAGCTTTCACCATATAAGGCGCAGCGTCATAAACAAAAACACATATTTTCTTGTCAATAGAAGAATCAGGAAATAGTGATCTGATGGACTCATTTATAAACCGGGCGATAGTAGAATGGTTTGTTTTTTTCTAGGATCTTGCAAGCAACCAAATGAGGAGCGGACGGCTCTTTAGATAATTTTCCAACAATTAGATTCGCTATATATCGTCCACATGAATCTGTCGTTTCATCAGCCGATATCCATAGAAGATTATTCGAGAGATCGGCACGTATTTCACAAAGTACCTCGTAGTAGATAATTGACAGGTAGTTTTTTCGAATTGTAGACTCTTCGGGAATTATCTGATTAGTGCAATATTTCTTAAGAAATTTTCGGCATACTTCGTTATTTAATTGGTGGAAAGGAATATTGCAAGCGACAAATAACTCACATTAATTCTATTTTATTTGAAGTATCCGAATAAGAAGTTGAGATATGGGGCAGCAGTTGTTGTCGACTTCTTGTAGGTTTCTGTCTTGCAGCTAAATGGGAAGCAGTACTCACATGTTGATCGATTTGGTATTTTTTTGATGAAGGTATTCGCTTTTCACAAATCTTGCAGAAAATCACGGTACCATCAGTCGTAAATTGACCTGGGTAATTTTTTATCAAGATTCCATTAAAATATGGGTATTTTTTTTTACTGGCGGCATTATTTCAACAAAAATAACATTCAGATGCAGCGAGACAAAACAATTGAATTGCGTTAGGCGCGTAAATGAAGCAGTGACTGTCGTATGCCCCTCTCCCGCACGCATACTTCATCCCGCCAACACAGTATTGTGCGCCGACCACTGCGAGCCATGACAGTCGCGTTAGCGCGCTAGCGCGAGGCAGTTTGTCAATTCATTGCGCTCGCCGAGTTAGTACGAGGCGAACGAGTCGACTACATAATAAATACAACATGCCAAACACGTATACCTAACTATTGAAATAAGCACTATCAATGAAAAAGTACCAAAATATGCTGTAAAAATAGAATTATATGCATTTGCATATACAAACATGCAAATGCATATAATCCGATGTCTAGTATTTATATTAGCTAGTCTTCCGGAGCTTGTACCACCAATGCCACTGCCAGATATTCTGCCTTCCGAATAACATCTGTGGACTCTCACGAATACACGGTATTCTGGATGACGCGCATTAGGATATCTGTTGAAATTAGAAAAATAATTAAAAAAAAGAACCCTAGTTTACCAACTCATATTAATAGTACATCTCTAGTTTATGCTGGCAACCCTGACTCACATCACTGTTTGTTTGGGAGTCTTCCTTTTTGGCGGGAAAAGGAGAGCCGCGTTTTTTCAAATAAAATTTTGTTTTATTTTAGAGAAAGGCTATGATCTTCATCACTATACTCTTCAATGCTATGTTACGAGTAGGCTACTTCCCAGTTGCGTGGAAAATCTCAGAAATCATCATGATTTATAAGGCTGGCAAACTGATGACCGAAAAAACATCCTACCGACCAATCAGTCTGTTGCCTACTCTTTCCAAGGTATTGGAAAAGACAATACTTCGTAGAATTGTGCCAAGCCTTGTGGAGCGCAAAGTAATACCAGATCATCAATTCGGCTTCAGACAATACCATGGCACAGTGGAACAAGCTCACAGAGTATGTGACGCCGTAAGAAAGTCCTTAGAACAAAGGGAATACTGCTCATCAGCATTTCTGGAGATCCAACAAGCATTTGACAAGGTCTGGCACAAAGGCCTACTATGTAAGATCAAGCAGAATATTTCCCACTCTTACTTTCCAATATTCAAGTCTTACCTAGAGGATCGCATATTTTATGTAAAAGAAGGTGACGCCACTTCGGAATTTCAAAACATTGATGCCGGGGTACCACAAGGATCTGTTCTTGGCCCCATGCTCTACACGTTGTACACTGCTGACCTACCGCTATTGCCAGGAATAACCACAGCAACATTTGCAGACGACACCGCTATATTAGCAAGCAATAAAGACCCTGGACTTGCATCTGAGGACTTGCAGAAGGGCCTTGACAAAGTTAACGAATGGCTGCAAAAATGGAAAATAAAAGCTAGTGTCGCGAAGTCAGTACACGTGACCTTCACCCTTAGAAGAGGAGACTGCCCACCTGTAAAGTTGGACCAATGTATTCTGCCCCACAGCGACCATGTAAGATATCTTGGCTTACACATTGATCGTGGATTAACGTGGAGGCACCACATCAAATGTAAAAAGCAGCAGCTACAGCTAAAGTACAACAGCCTTTACTGGATGCTAGGAAGAAACTCAAGACTTTCTCTAGATAACAAACTTCTTATATATAAAGTCATCCTTAAGCCCATTTGGACATATGGCCTCCAACTATGGGGCAGCGCAAGTGATACCAACATAAACATACTCCAGCGACAACAGAACAAGATCCTAAGAGCAGTTGCAGAAGTACCCTGGTACATTACAAACAATGAAGTTCACGAGCACCTTAACATGAGAACAATCAAAGAGGAAATCCGGAGACTGGCAGCTAAATACAAAGAGCGGTTAAGCTGTCACCCGAATAAACTTGCTCGCCAACTCACCATTAGACAGTATGTGAGTCGACTAAAACGTCACCATGTTCTAGAGCTAGAAGACCGGCAGTAGCTCTAGACAGAAGATGAGTAGATGCTTCCAATGGGAAGTCACTCCACATGACAGCACCACAGAAAAAATTTGCTCATAGCCTTGGGGCTGATTGCAAATAAACGCAGAGAAAAAAAAAAAAAAAAAATTTTTAAATTAAATTGTCTTTTTCAAGACAGAGTGCTTTTGGAGGAGAATAATGTCTTCAGAGAGTGATGGTGATGAAGACGGGTCTACAAAGTCACCCGTAGACTCGAAAAAGAGGCGATTTGATAACTCTTTAAAATCGAATGATGTCGATAAGTATAAACCTTACTATAAACCCGACTATAAGCGATCCTACCCGGATAATAGTAACATAGAAGAGTTCCCCGTTTACGTACAGGGAATTAAACTGGATGATAAGATAGGTAATAAAAATCCTTTGCATTTATCAAAAATTTTCAAAAACGTGAAGGGCATTAAGGAATGTCGTCGAGTTAATGCGGCCAAAATTATGCTGGTTTTCCAACAAGCTGCGGCTGCTAATGATTTTCTGAGTCACGTTAGCTTACGTGACAATAATATGAAAGCTTTTGTACCAGCCTCTTAGGTGGAGCGAGTGGGTAAAATTTGTTGTATCCCTAAAGAATGCAGTAACGCGGATTTATACCACAAACTAATGGCTGACTCTGAAATTGTTGGTGTTAGACGTTTTATGAATAGAACATCTGATGGTCTGGAACCCCTTACTACTATAAGCGTTACCTTTGTAGGAACTGTTCTCCCTCAGTATGTTTATTTAGACAACTGACGTTACAAAGTTTTCACTTATATTCCTCTCCTCCTTCCTCTCATGCAATGTTTTAAATGCATGAAATTTAGACACAGTGCCAAAGTATGTAGAAACAATCAGGTTTGTTCAAAGTGTTCAGGTGGTCATTCCTATAAGGAATGCTCAGCTGAATGTTTAAAGTGTGTTAACTGTGGAGGAGACCACTTGGCAGTATCCAGGTTTTGTCCTCAAAAAGCAGCTCAGATTAAAAAACATGAAAATAATTATTCATCTAAAATGTATTCAACTGTTTTATTGTCAAGTGATTTTCCTCAGTTACCTAATGATAAATCAGTTGTAAAGTTGGCTCACAATAAATTAGCTTCACCTACTGTCCAACCTAAGAAAAAAAAGTTATCCCAAAATTCATCTGATAGTTCAATTTCAGTCCAGTCTGCTCCTCCTAATAGTGGTTCCTATGATCAGCTCATTAAAGATGATCAGTTCTTAAGTAAAATTATCAAAACTTTAGTTATGTTAGGCAATTCTAATACAGCAAACACAACTGCACACATTAAGGATATATTAATACAAAACTTAACAAAATAATGGATTATTTACGATTAATGCAACATAACATACAGAGTGTCAATAATAAAAAACCACTTCTTAAATCTTTATTATATGATAATAAAATAGATGTGTGCTTGCTAAATGAAACTTGGTTAAAAGATTCTGGTCTGCCTTTTTATATACCTGGTTATATATTTGTTGGAAAAAATGCTAAAAATGAGCATGGAGGTGTAGGTATTTTAATAAAAATGATATTAAATTTAAGGTCTTAAAAACTACTTTCTATCAAAATATTCAATTTATAGCTATTTCTATAATAACAGGATGTGGTCCTGTCTCAGTGCTCTGTGTCTACTGTCCACCAAATAATAGCTCAATTAGTTTGATTAATTTGAGAAAGATTATTTTGCAATTACCCAAGCCTTGTCTTGTATCTGGTGATTTTAATGCTCACAATATAGCTTTTGGTTGTGATACTACCAATTCAAGAGATCGTGAATTATTTGATATATTTGATGATGCTGATTTATTTATTTTAAATTCTGGTGACCCTACTACTATTTCTAGACCTGGTAATAATGCATCAGCCATTGATGTTACTTGTGTTAGCCCTGATATTGCACCACTTTGTGAGTGGTATGTCGGTGATGACTCTTTAGGGAGCTATCATTTACCTACTTTTGTTAACATCATTACCTCAACTCAAAAATATACAGTTCAAGAGTCTATACATAAGTATTTATATAATAAAACAAACTGGAATATGTACAATGATAAATCCAAAGATATATTTGATAAATATTCTCCTTCAACAATTGATCCTTTAGTTCAATATGATGAATTTTCTAAATTACTACTTAGTTTAAAAGAAAACTGTGTTCCATTGTTAAAACATAAATCTTCTAGTAAAAAGTCTGCTCCTCCAGCTCCTTGGTGGAATGATACTTGTGCCGAGGCTGTAACCAAATCAAGAGAAGCGTTAGCTAATTATAGACGTAATATGACAATGGACAATTATATAGAATATCAGAAAATAGATTCAAGGAAAAAAATTATTATTAAAATGGCTAAGAAAGACAGTTGGAAAAGTCTTTGTTCGTCTTTTAATAGATTCACTCCAGTATCCCGAGTGTGGAATTTTATTAGAAGATTTAAGAGAATTAACATTAATAGAAATGTGTCCAAAAATGATGAGTGGATAGCAAGTTTTTTAGAGAAGTTAGGGCAGCCTAGTAATAACAACGATAATATTCCTGATTTATTTGAATTTAATGATGGAAGTCAGTGGAGCAAGTTTCTACTTAACTCCTTTTGTTTTGAAGAACTTGACATGGCTTTGTCTTCAAGAAAGAATACAACCCCTGGCCTTGACGATATTCCTTATATTATGCTTCAAAATCTACATGTTTCTGTAAAACATATTCTACTTAATATTTTAAATTCGCTTTGGTCTCAGCAATTGATTCCAGAATCTTGGAGGTTGCAATGTGTCATACCAGTGTTAAAACCTGACAAACCAAATGATCATTTTAATTCGTACAGACCCATTTCTCTTACATCTTGTGTAGGGAAATTGTTTGAGCAAATGATTAAAATTAGACTGGACTATTTTGTTGAAAACCAGAAACTTATTCCTTCTTGTCAGTTTGGATTCAGAAAAGGCAAAAGTGCAGCAGAAAGTTTTATAGCTTACTTGACTGATATGAAGAAGTGTTTGTTATCAGGTTCTACTGCAATTTGTGTTTTCCTTGATGTTCAGGGGGTATATGATAATGTAGATCTTCACCAATTAATTAGGGTGCTATATTCCTTGGGCTTCCCAGGAAAGCTTTTAAAATGGATTTTCCATATGTATTATGGTCGTTCTTTATACATTAAATACAATAATTTTTTTCATGGTCCAAAATTAGCATTTAAGGGGTTGATGAAAAGTATCAATATTTTGCGGTCCTTAGCAGGAACTTTTTGGGGTTCTGATCCAAAAATTCTTTGTTTATTATATAAAAGCTTAGTACGTAGTCATTTTGATTATAGCTGTCTGGCATATATGAATATTAGTCCTGTATTATTAAAAAAGCTTGATGTTATCCAAAATATTGCTCTTAGAATTGTTACTGGTGCAATGCGTACCACTCCTATCAATTCTATGGAGGTTGAGTCATGTATAGAACCACTATGTATTCGGCGAGTATTAATTGCTGAAAAAAATTGCCTGAAAGTTATAACTTCTCAGAATGATGTTCTTCTTCCTAAACTTTCTTATTCTATAACTATCACTAATACACCAGATTTGCCTTCAAGTATAACAGCGACTAATGTTCTCAATAACCAGATCCTTGAATTATTGGGAATTATGAGCTTTATGACTGATTTATCTGATAATATGTACAAATCTGAACTATCTCTGTAAATATAAAACTCTTATGTGTAAATTAAATATAGATATGTCCAGTGTAGTAGATAATATAGACTTTCTTGATTATTGCTGTACCAAGCCTAACAGTTACAAAGTCTACACTGATTGGTCTAAATCTTCATCTGCAGTGAAATCGGGTTACTATGATCCTCAGGCTAAAACCTCAAAATGTTTTATGTTAAGTAATACTTGCAGCATATTTACAGCTGAAGTTTATGCTATCTATCAAGTTGTATTGTACTTACAAAGTTTACAAATTAATGATAACTATGTGGAGTTTCTTATAATTTCAGATGTAAAAAGTGTGTTAATGGCTTTAGACAAATGTCATACTCATTATAGAAATAATTATTTATTGTATAAAATTAGAGAAGCATTGATATCTTTGGATACTCCAATAACATTTAAATGGGTGCCCTCTCATAGAGGTATCAAGGGAAATGATATAGCAGATGGTATCGTCAATTCTAATTATGATGAGGATCATAGTATTACATGCAGAGTTCCTTTTACGGATTTTCTTTTCGACTTAAAACAAAGAAGTCGCAAGTTATGGGAAAGCTATTGGAAATTATCCTCACAGCATAAAGGTAGTTGGTATGCAGAGATCCAAAAAGAACTTCCAAGTAAACCTTGGTATGATAAATACAAAGGAGCCAATGAACGTAAATTTATAACCATTATTAATCGTTTGAGGTTTGGCCACTGGCAGACTCCAAGCCATTTATTTCGTTTTAAAATTATAAATAATAATAGATGTACATACTGTGGAGGAAATGAGGCCGACTTATCCCACCTCATCTTAAGTTGTCCGACCTTTAAATTTAAACGATTAATACTAGTAACGGATATTATGAAGTTGATGGATTTTGATGAGAATAATCAGACTAAACTTGGAAATTCTTTAGCAAATAACCCGACAAGATCAGCTTTAGACTCATCAGTCACTGCAAATGGTAGTCATCAATGTCAACCATCACAAATAGAAATTCCCCGCCGTGTCCAAGATTTACTGAAATGTCCAGTCCTATTCAAAGCTATTTACTATTACATATATAAAAGACACGGTTGAGAAAATTTAAAGCTCACCATTGTATTATATAAATTGATTGTATTTTATGTTAAGTTAGTATAGTTATTTGTGTAAGATATTTTGTTATAATTATTTTTTTAGGTACTTGTCTCACCGGCAACGATTAACGAGTAACGAGTAGAGCTAGAACTAGAAACGAGTTAGCGAGACGCGGGGAGCGAGTGCGTAGTTCCGATATTTGTGTAGCTCGGCTATAAGCGAGTGTGCGAGTGAGGCGGGCGATTACTCGCATCACTCGCTCGCGGCAGTCAAGCATACAGTCACCAGTCAGTCTTGCGGCCTCATACGCGATACACGTGTTCCCAATTTTCCAATAAAAATGTATGAGTTTTTTATTGAATGTGTCCGACAATATCCCTGTCTTTGGGACACAAAACCGATTTCATATAAACAATTAGACGTGAAGGACGCAGCTTGGAAAGACATTTTAAAGAAAACAAATATAGAAAGTGGTAAGTTTTTTATTTAACATACATCTAACACAACATATACCTATAGTTAAATCAATATATATATGTTACGGGTAATGCTGGAAGATAGAGTAAACCTAGGTTTACCTAGGTTAACTTAGTATTACCCAAGCATCTTGGGTAAAGTCCGAATAATAAGTAAAATAAATTTTAATTCGGGGTTTACCCATGCTCACCTAGGTCTACCCAACTCTGTCTGGGTAATGTGTTGGCTAAATTTTAACAACAGTTTAGCAAATTTTGCATTAGTCTTGTTGGCAACACTGGCCACGCCGCCGCTTGCTTAGTGACAAAATGGCGACCGAACAGAGTGCACGTTCTTTTCGAGAGCGTTTTGATACAAAATTTCAAGAGTTATTCTCAGCGAAAGGATTAAATTCTTTTTACTTTAGTAACGAACAGTATTTGGAAATAATTAATTCGGTAAAAAGTGCAAAAGAAGCTAAATCGAAAACTACTTTACAATACCGGCGATTGAAGCGTTTTGATTTGTGCTCGGTAAGTGGCGTCGAGAAACTGATTGCTCCTCTATCTTCAAGTGAGACAACAATTAAATATTACGTGACTAATGATGAAATGTTCGATATTTTGCATGAAACTCATTTGGCTGTTGGACATGGAGGAAAACATCGAATGGAAAAAGAATGTAAAAAAAAATATAAAAATATTACTCAAGAAGTAATCAAATTACATTTACGACTATGCGAACCATGCCAAAAAAAGTTAAAGTCTGCTAAAAAAGGAATTGTTGTCAAACCATTGGTGTCAACAGAAATGAATAGTCGCTGTCAAGTAGATTTAATTGACATGCAGTCTAACCCTGACGGCGACTTCAAATTCATAATGGTCTATCAAGATCATTTGACAAAGTTTGTACAGCTGCGCGCGTTAACATCTAAACGAGCCGTAGAAGTTGCTTATAAGCTTTTGGACATATTTTGTATTTTTGGCGCACCTTCAATTCTTCAATCAGACAATGGCCGCGAGTTTGCAAATCACGTAATAGAAGAGTTGTGCTCGATGTGGAGCGGTCTGAAGATAGTACATGGCAAACCTCGCCATAGTCAGTCTCAAGGTAGTGTGGAAAGAGCAAATCAAGACGTACAAAATATGCTTATGACGTGGATGAACGACGAAAATTGTAAGCGTTGGTCAGAAGGTTTGAAGTTCGTACAATTAATGAAAAATAGGGCATTCCACGATGGAATAAAACGAGCTCCTTATACCGCCATGTTCGGTAGTGATGTCAAGGTGGGTTTAGCGTCGTCTTCTCTTCCAAAAGAAGTTATTGTCAATATTCACACTGAGGAAGAGCTCGAGAAAATGTTGACGGAATTTACTACCGAAGCAGAATCTAGTCCAGAATCCCAAGAAGAAGGACCGGAATCTAGACAAGAATCTCAAGAAGATTTACTAAATGTAGAGCTGGAATCAGAGAATTACCACTTACAGAACACGGAGATGAGAAGCGATATCGAAACAGAAGTTTTAAATACAAAAGAAGGTGAAAGGAACGTTTTATTAGAAATAAATTCAGAAGAAACGGCCAAAAAGAAAGACGAATTAGAGTGTAGTAGATGTATGAACCCAGGCACAAGTACACAAGAAATAAACTTATGTGAAATTTGTACTACTCAACAAAATATAAATAAACATAGATTATCTGCCCGATTGAGCTTAGAAAATCAAGCTAAGAAAATGAAAGCCTTATCTAATTTAAAATTTCCTCCATGTTCTGTTGGAGATACGGTGAGAGTCCAAATACCAGATGTCGATAGAGGAAGAGGCGAGTTTCGGAACGTGCTTATGGTAGTTATAGAAAAAGCTGGTGATCTGTATAGGCTAGGAAACGAACGTGGTACTATTGAGGAAATGTTCTCAAGGAATCAGTTTTCTGTGTGTCATGATAAACTGATTGATATCGAAAATATATCACCAGAAAAAAAAAGTTTACGAGAGCTTGCAAATGAACAGTCGCTTTCAGGAGGCCAGGGTTATAAAAGGTGTAATTGCAAAACAAAATGTGCCACAAAGAAGTGTTCATGCAAAGCTGCAGGAAAATTATGCAACTCAAAATGTCACAGCAGTTTATCTTGCTCAAATAAATAATTTTTATGTTTGTATGTTTTTCAGATAATAAATGTTTAAAATGGCCTTGGATTTTCATTTCACTAATTAATTAGACAAATTTTTAACATTACCCAGCCAGAGTTGGGTAGACCTAGGTTGGGTTGAGTAGAGCATGGGTAAACCCCGAATTTAAATTTATTTTACTTATTATTCGGACTTTACCCAAGAAGCTTGGGTAATACTAAGTCAACCC
Organism: Pieris melete; assembly: GCA_963693345.1. NCBI lineage: Eukaryota > Metazoa > Arthropoda > Insecta > Lepidoptera > Pieridae > Pieris > Pieris melete. The sequence continues at coordinate 162,744 of CAVNZK010000091.1, read as the reverse complement.
GAGTAAACCTAGGTTTACTCCACCTTCTAGCATTACCCGTAACATATATATATATATATATATATAGTTATATCGTTAATTGCGGGTAGGCGCAACGTCAACATCCAGTCCTCATAAATAAATTGTTTAAAAATAGTAATTATTGAAGATACGTAATAAAACGTAAATAACAAACTTTAGTAGTGAAATATATACCACAGTAAAAGATATCTCCTTCCTCGGAAGTGGATATAACAGGAAAATTTATGTTTTAAATTTGTTAAATTCATTCTACGAATTTATGAAAAGAACTAAAAGTGCGGTAACCATTCTAGTGCAAGTGACAAAAGTAATAAATTCTATATAAGACACTTGGAATTTGTATGTGGACTTGTGGAAAATTAAAAGAAGAAAAAAGTGCGTATGTGACCTGCAGAAAGTAAACGTTTACTTTGCATTAGTCATTCCTTTCAAACTTCATACGTTAAAATAATAATATACAAGTTATTCAATCGGTCGTTGTGGCAGCGCCAGTGTTACGCCTACTGAAAGTGGTCGTCATCGGTGATCTGAGTTCAAGACCAGTCAGCAAATATATTTTATATAGTTTTTCTTTTTATAATTTTTATTATACAAGAATTGGGACTCAATGGATTGCAATAAATGCAATAAGAAGATAATTAATTCTTTATATTTAAAGTGTTGCAGAGTGCAATGTCATAAAAGCTTTCATATTGAATGCATCAAAGTTAGTAAAGAAAAATTGGTTTTAATGAATCAGCAAGACAAAGATGTTTGGAAATGTTCAGACTGTTCGTGCAGGGGCACAAAAGGGGATCGGTATATAAGTGAGGAGATGCAGGATCATTTGTCACCAAAAAAGGCAAGCCCACGAATCTTTGAAGCTTTGATCCTAAAGTACCACAGTATTTTGCTGAAAGAGATGCAGGACTTTCGTCAGGAAATGAATAGCCGTTTTGAAGAACAAGGAAAGCAATATAAGGCTGCAAAACAGAGCTCGAGCTTTGGCTCGATAAAAAACAACAACTTAAAGCAGAGTGCTGTTACGGGGAAAACAAATAGGGTAACGGAAGATGTAGCATGTAGAAATAAAGAACAAGAAATTGAAACCAATGTTGAAAGGGAAAACTGTGGCGATAAGACAAAGGAAAGAGTTGGGAAATATCAACGTGGAAAATACCCCAGCTGTGTGGTAAAAAAAGGAGGTAGAAGCGATGTAGTGGAGATTTGTGGAGCTGAGCGGAAAAAGTTTCTGCATGTGTGGCGGTTAAACAAAGAGACAAGTTTAGAATTTCTGGAGAACTATGTTAAGAACGTCATATATGCTAGGGAAGTGTCTATAAGAGTTGAACAAATTAATCATAAAAGGGAAAAGGATTACGCATCATTCATTATCGGGGTACCAGAATATGAATATGAGTTATTATGTAAACCGGATAATTGGCCTATTAATGTTGAATACTGTAATTGGGTGTGGTTTCGGAGATCACCAAATAACCCGAAACGATGGAAGTAGACCTATTAAGATATGTTACCAAAATGTGAGGGGTCTTCGGACCAAGATAAAGGAATTTTATATGAGTGTCTCATCAATCTCTGTAGATTTGTTTGCAATTACGGAAACAGGATGTAATGATTCTATAGCTGACGCTGAGTTAGTCCCTCCCAGATATACGGTATTACGATGTGACCGTGTGGATGGGCGCAAGCATGGTGGCGTATGTCTCGTGGCTTCCCCACGCCTGGAACTGCGCCGCGTAATTTTGCCCTGTGATTTGCATATTGAATCTCGCCCGTTTGAAATAGTTTGTGCAACTGTCTATTTAAAAAGTAGATTCATGTTTATGTTATGTATTGTTTATACTCCTCCAAATACGAATGATGATGAATACTTTTTATTGCTCTGTCCAAATATGTATATACAGTCCACTACTCTTACTCAGTTAAAATAAAAGTGTCATACGATTCGCACGTGTTATTATTGCATTTATTTAATTCAAGACCCTCAATCAATTAGTGATCAATTTTCAACTATAACTCCTTAACATATGGTCCAAAATCGAACCGGATAACATCGCTATTGTTCAATAGTTGGCGAACAGTGAGAACAATAGATGCTCACATTCCTAAGCGATAAGGAATAGTTGGAAGGATTTTTGTGTGATCAGTGTTTCATTACAGTGTTATAATAACATTATAAAAGTGAAATTAACCTATAAAAACGAAATAAATTACGTTATATATACACCATACTGTGAAGTACTATTACGTTGGGCTGTGTTCAGTTTTTTCAGTGGGTCTGAGTAATCGGATTATTACGAACTACGCTCAAAGTCATAGTGTACGATGGAGGGTCTTTTTGAGTATCAATTTAAGTTGTTGGAGACATTAAGAAGTGCAGAAAAGAATTATAGGAAATCACCGAAAGACAGAATAAAAGTATCATATATAGAAACTCGATTAGAAGTGTTAGAACAATTATGGCGGGACTTTAAGGAAGGACACAAAAGTTTAATTTTAAAAATATCTAAAGATGAAGAAAAGGAAAGTACCTATTTTAAAGGAAACTTTAGTGATATTTTTGATGAGCTATATATTCAGTACAAGTCCACTATGAAGGAGGACTTTCAAAACTTAATCAAACAGTCTCCTTTATCACATACCTCAATAGCGGGTGGCGACGAACAGAGGTCATTAAATGATATTAAATTACCGTCAATACAAATACCGAAGTTTGGAGGTAAATATGAAGAATGGACAACTTTTTATGACTTATTTTGCTCCTTGATTCATAACAACAAGTCTTTAACGCCGGTGCAAAAACTACATTATCTAAAAAGTAATTTATCGGGTGACCCAGAACTATTAATACGCAACTTTTCGACTACGGATGCAAACTACGATGAGGCATGGAACCAGTTAGTGAAACGATATAATAATAAACGGTTGAATTGCTATGCAATTTTAAGAACATTATTTTCACAGAAGGTTATAAGTACGGAGACATCGAGTTCAATCAAACAATTAGTAGACACTACGTCGGTATGCTTAAAAACGTTGCAAAATCTCGGTGTGCAAACCGACACTTGGGATATGATTATTAATTATTTAGTAATATCAAAGATGGACAATGAATCGATAAAGAGATGGGAACAACAACTTAGTTTGAGTAACACCGAATTACCTACTTGGGCAGAACTGCGGGATTTTCTTGAAGCTAGATTTCGATCGTTAGAAATGATAGACAGTCACAGAGTGAAATCACCATACCCTAAGCCTGTTGCTACACCTATTGCTAAACCTAAGTCCTTTCATTCAGGTATACACAATGATGTGAATAAGCAGGAAGTTAAATGTGTGTTATGCAGTGGTAAACACTACATCTATTATTGTAAAGAGTTCGCAGACATGTCTACAAAAGAAAAGCAAGAGTTCGTCCAGCAGAATAAATTATGTTTTAATTGTCTTGCCCCATCACATTCAGTAATCAGATGTCGCCAGCCAACGTGTTGCAGAAAATGTGGGCGTCGTCATCATTCATTGCTACACTACGAGAGAGATCGAAACACGGTGACTACGAGTGAAGGGGAATCCACGTTGACAGGTACCATGACTGAACAAACTAAAGGTAAGCTTAATTCTATAACAAACGATGTACACTTTGTAACAAACTTTTCCAAGGAAAATTGTCAAAATAGTGTCCTATTAGCTACTGCTGAGGTATTAGTAGAGAGTAGGAATGGTTGCAAACATATTATAAGAGCATTGTTAGACCAAGGGTCGCAAGCATCGTTTATAACTGAAGCTACAGTACAATTACTTAATCTTTCGCGCCGATCAGTAAGTGGTTGGGTGTCAGGTGTGGGAGAGGGGCAAATGAGAATCAAATACATGGTTTCACTTAAGGTGAAATCTCGCCACGATCCTAAGACAATAATACGAGTGAATGCATATGTATTGCGTTCAATAACAACACTTCTACCTACTACTAAACTTGGTGCTCCTGAATGGTCAGACCTAGAAACTTTAGAGTTGGCTGACTCAGCCTTCAAAACACCTGGAAAAATTGACATTCTTTTGGGAGCAGACGTATACAGTAAGATTATTTTAAATGGTATAATCAAACATCCTAGGGGCAACTTACTAGCACAGAGAACATGCCTAGGTTGGGTGCTATCAGGAAAGCTGCCTCAAGAAACGGGTTCTTCGGACACAAATGTTGCAAGTTTGCATGTTCAACTTAAAGATGACGAGATGCTCAAGAAATTTTGGGAAATCGAGAATGAACCAAATACTATAGAGAAGAGACTATCAAAAGAAGAGGAATTTTGTGAACATTTTTATGACAGTACAACTATAAGAGATGAAGAAGGAAGATTTGTGGTTAAACTACCATTCAAGACTGGAAATCCACAATGTAGGCAAGGAAATCTTAAAGAAATTGCTGCCAAGAGGTTTGAAATATTAGAAAGAAAATTATTAAAAAACCAGAAACTTAAAGAAGAATACCACAAGGTCATAAACGAATATATAAATTTAAATCATATGGTTGAAATTAGACATGCAGAAATTGATAGTCCCACTGCAGTCTATCTTCCGCACCACGCGGTACTTCGCGAAGATAAGGAGACGACAAAACTTCGTATAGTCTTTGACGCTTCGTGCAAAGGAGTTAATAATGTTTCTTTAAATGATGATTTACATATTGGTCCTAAGTTGCAGCAAGATTTGCGCCACATATTGGTGAGATGGAGGCTTTATAAGATTTGCCTTACTGCAGATATAATTAAAATGTATAGAATGGTGAGGGTGTCAGAAGATGATACAAATTACCAAAGAGTTCTATGGAGATTTAATCCGAGTGAGCCAATAAAACATTACAAGCTTTTAAGATTAACATTTGGGACAGCATGTGCGCCTTATCTCGCTGTGAAGTCACTCCAGAGATTAGCTGATGATGAACAATCGAAGTTCCCTGTTGCTGCTCATATAACTAAACGTGATTATTACGTCGATGATTTAATGACGTCATGTGAAACAGTTGCTGATGCTATTATCATATATAATGACATGAGTAAATTAATGAATTTAGGAGGTTTTGAGCTCCAAAAGTGGAGCAGTAATAGTAAAAATGTGCTAAAATATATCGGTGAGAATAAACGAGATGATCATGAACTGCCCCTGAAGGTGAATAACCTAGTTAAGGTATTAGGAGTGAGTTGGAATAGAGACATAGACAAATTCGAATATACTCTAAATGTGCCTATAGTAAAAGAACCTATAACTAAACGGCAGATTCTCTCAGAAGTAGCAAAACTGTATGACCCTTTGGGATGGATAGCCCCTGTTGTTGTTATAGCAAAGTTAATAATCCAGAAGTTATGGCTGACTGGATTAGATTGGGACAGCACTATAACAGGAGATTTACTGAAGGAATGGTTACAATTAAGAGAAAATTTGATATATATTAAACGCGTTAATATACCGAGGTGGCTACGTTATTCTTCCACATCTAAAGCAGAGTTACATGTCTTTGCAGATGCTTCACAGACAGCATATCGTGCAGCGGTATACATGCGAGTCATTGAAGGCAATGAGGTTTATGTGAATTTAATATCAGCCAAAACTAAGGTTGCACCAATTATTACGAAACAGATTTCAATACCTCGACTGGAATTATGTGGTGCTGTGTTGGCGGCCAAGCTAATTTCTGAAATATCACAAGTGTTAAACATATCTAACGAATACTTACATGCATGGACTGATTCAACCATAGTCCTGGCATGGCTAAGGGGAGGACCTAGTCGCTGGAACACGTTTGTAAGTAACCGTGTATCTGATATACTAAATATTTTAAATTACGAACAATGGGGACACGTTACTTCTGAGATGAACCCGGCCGACTGTGCGTCAAGAGGTCTACAAGCTTTAGATCTATCAAATCACTTGCTATGGTGGAATGGACCCGCCTGGCTATCTTTATTAGATGTAAATTTGAGTATGGTCGACATCGAAGATACACAAGAAGAAGAGAAGATAAAATCTTTAACTGCTTTATATACATCCGAAGAAGAATTTATATGGTCTAAGTTTTCTAATTTAAATAAGTTATTGAGAGTTATATCATACTGTAGAAGATGGCTAAATTTAAAATCAACTAAAGATAAGCGTCGGTGTTATACTAGTTATATTTCAACAAAAGAAATTAATGAATCCTTAGATATTTGCATTAAACAAGTTCAAGGGTTTGAATTTAAGGATGAAATGAAACAATTAAAGACTCTGGGATATGTTTCTAAAAAGAGTAAACTGCGAAGTCTTACGCCCATTATCGATGAAAATGGGATTCTAAGAGTCAGCGGAAGAATACAACAGTCACACGTGGAGTACGACACACAGCATCCTATAATATTACCTGCTAAAAACTATCTTAGCAGACTTATAATTATGGATGCTCATCAGAAAACAATGCATGGAGGACCACAACTGATGATAAATTATTTGAGAACAAAATACTGGATACTACGAGCTAAAGATCAAACAAAGAAATGTTACCGTGAGTGTGTGACTTGCATTAGATATTCGAAACGTAAATCATCACAGTTAATGGGTCAATTACCAGAGGTGCGTGTAACTCCCAATAGACCATTTAAGTCGGTCGGTGTGGACTATGCTGGACCTATTAACATCAGATTCTCCCCAGGTAGAGGAGCAAAGTCCTTTAAAGGATATATTTGCTTGTTTATTTGCATGGCCACACGCGCTATACACTTGGAGGCTGTCACAGACATGACTTCGAAGGCATTCATTGCCGCTTTTAGAAGGTTTACAGCAAGACGAGGCCACTGTCGAGATATCTATAGTGACAATGGCACAAACTTTGTAGGAGCAGAAAAACAATTAACGACAATGTTTAACAGTGCCAAATCTTCAGTGCCTAGTGAAATAGCAGAAACGTTAACATTAGAGCGTACTACATGGCATTTCATACCCCCACACGCTCCTAATTTTGGAGGTTTGTGGGAGGCTGGCGTACGTAGCACAAAAACACACCTTAAAAAGGTTATTGGCGATACCACTCTAACTTACGAGGAGCTCACAACTATGCTGACTCAAATAGAAGCCTGCCTTAACTCACGACCTCTGACTGTCTTAAGTGACAACCCTAATGATCCTCTCCCACTGACGCCTGGACATTTTTTGATCGGCGAACCTGTGCTTAATGTAGCTGACCAAAGTCATGCTTATGTAGACATCAGTTATCGCGATCGTTGGCGGTTAACACAAAAAATGGTCACTGACTTCTGGAACCGATGGTCTAAAGAATATCTTGTAATTCTAAACAATAGGTACAAATGGAATGTTAAAAATAACTTAGAACCGGAAATTGATGATGTAGTTGTTATACAGGAGGATAATGTTCCTCCTGGTAACTGGATTATGGGTAGAATAGTTAAAAAGCATATCGGTCCCGACAATGTGACCCGGGTAGTATCGATCAAATGTAGAAGCGGAACGCTCAAAAGACCTGTATCAAAAATATGCATTTTAACTAAATAATTAGTCTATTTTTAATTGTTACTTTATTATTATAAATGTTCATTAGTCATTTAAAAGTGAAAATCAATTTATATATTAAATTACTATTGTTAACAAAAACCTTATTTGGAAATATGTATTAAACAATTGTATTGAACTATAGTTTGTAATTTTGTTAAGTGTTTATTTTTTCTTTTATGTTATTTCTTTTAAAGGACTGCGTCCTTTGGTGGGCGGCATGTCCAAATATGTATATACAGTCCACTACTCTTACTCAGTTAAAATAAAAGTGTCATACGATTCGCACGTGTTATTATTGCATTTATTTAATTCAAGACCCTCAATCAATTAGTGATCAATTTTCAACTATAACTCCTTAACAGCTCAAAACAATTGAAGAATTTTGTTCCAAGTATGATGATGTATTAGTGATCGGTGACTTTAATTTATATTCTTGTTCAAACAATGTAAATACTTATTTTTGGAATTACTTTAGTAACTATTGTGAATTCAGTCAGTGTAACAATATACAAAATGTTAATGGCCGTCTATTAGACTTGGTTTTGAGCACAGGTAGGGTAATGCAAAGCGTTGGGGTGGGTGAGATGGATGAACCTTTAGTACATGTAGACGATCAGCATCCACCGCTTCTTGTGTGCGTGCGTCCACGCGTTTGGGCGGTTTCTTCAAGGGATAATGCGGCAAAAACGGGTGAGCGCTTGTTACAGTGGAATTTTAAGAAAGCTGATTTTAATGCATTGTATTCTAAGGTTAGAGAAGTGGATTGGTCTGATGTATACTCGTCTGATTTAAATCTGAGTCTCAATTGCTTCTATTATAAGTTAAACTCTGTGTTTGAGGAATGCGTGCCAAAAAATTCCAGGAACCTGGGATACTCAAGGTATTTATATCCAAAATGGTACACAAAGGAGGTAATTAAAAAAATTAAACAAAAAGCCACGCTGCATAAGAGATACAAGGTCACTAAATCCCCAAGAGATTACAAAGAGTTTAGCTGTTGCAGAGCTGAAGTCAAGAAATTAATTGCATTGGCTCTTGAAAATTATACTAAGGCTGTTGAATCAAATGTGATTGAAGATCCCAAGTCATTCTGGAGATTTATTAATAGTAACAGAGACAATAGAGAACTATCAGGTATTATTGAGAACGGAGAGGTACTACCGCCGGATAGGAGTGTTAAAGCATTTGCCGAGTATTTTAGCTCTGTTTATGTTACGCAAAAGCCAAAGCTCGACGTCAGCGCAGCTGTGGCCGGAGCGGGTTGTTCAAACGGGGCTGCAAGAGTCCACGTTGGGAGCTTACAGTTAAGCGATATACAGGAGGCACTTAAGCGACTTAAGCCAAAAAAGGCAGCAGGCCCGGACGGTATACCGCCTTATATCTTGAGAGATCGTGGCGTTGTACTTGCTGAACCACTGCTACACATATATAACCTGTGTCTGAAAGCAGCAACATTTCCCACATGTTGGAAAAGCAGTCAGGTAATTCCAGTTCCTAAAGTAGGATGCCGCGATAAAGTAGAACAGCATAGGCCGATAGCTATATTGTCAAGTCCGGCGAAGGTGTTGGAAACGGCACTTCAAAAGTGCATACTTAATCAAGTGAGTTCCCAACTCTCAGAAGCTCAACACGGGTTTCGGTCTATGAGGAGTACCACTAGCAACCTCTTAAATTATATGGCTAATATTAGCCCCGTAGTGGACAGTGGAAAGCAGGTGGACGCTGCCTATTTCGATATTAAAAAAGCGTTTGATTTGGTCGATAACGACGTGCTTTTGCAGAAGTTTGCACAGGTAGGATTCACTCCACACTTATTGAACTTCATGGCTAGCTTTATGGAAGATCGAACGCAATACGTGGAATACGCTGGGTGTAGGTCAGAGGCTTACTTTACGAGATCAGGCGTGACACAGGGCAGTAATTTGGGACCGATGGAATTTATGATAATGCTGAATGACCTACCAAAAGTTGTCAAGAATGCAAAGTGCTTGCTCTTCGCTGATGATATCAAACTTTACATGTCCATAGAAAGTACAGACGACTGTATGCGGCTGCAGGAAGACATTGATCGAGTGGTTAATTGGAGCTAGAATAGATTAGAGTTTAATTTGGCGAAATGCAAAGTCATATCTTTCTCGAGAGCACGATTTCCCACTCGATACAATTATACTATTAGTGGTCTAGTGTTAGCTAGAGTATCGGAGGTTAAAGATCTAGGAATATATTTTAATGCCAATCTTGGGTTTGCGCAACACGTCGATAAGACTTGCAAAAAGGCATACAGAAATTTAGGGTTCATATTGCGAATAGCTTGTGGCTTCACAAATATCAATGCGATTAAAATTTTATACAATGCGTTAGTCAGAAGTCACTTGGAGTGCAATGCAATGGTGGGGGCCCCATATGAGGCTAAATACAGTCTCATGCTAGAGCGAATACAAAATAAATTCACCCGGTACCTCTACATGAGACTGTATGGAGTGTATCCTTTGTATCCACTTATGTATCCGACCCTGTTTGTTCTGGGTATGGTGGGATATGACCAGCTACGCCTCAGAAGAGAGCTAGCCGTGTCGGTGTATATATTTAAGATACTTACGGGTCGGGTTCATAATCCGGACATAATGGAGAGACTGAGTCTACGGGTACCAAGTAGAAACCTGAGGCGCACAATCCAACTTGGTTAGTGAAGCACCACTCACGCGAGCAATACACATAATAAATAAGATTTCTATTAAGGTAGACTTATTTGTTTGTACACTGGCTGAGTTCACAATAGTTGCTTCCTATATTATTAGTTATAAGATTTAGGCACATAAATATATTTCTGTTAATGTTTTGTATTTAGGTTAATTGGTGTGGGTAAAATATTCTTTTGTTCTATCGAATTAGTTGTCACTGTAAAGGTAGAATAATTATATGGAAATAAATAAAAAAATATTCATTTTGCAGAGTCTAATGTAAGTTATGTGTTATCCTATCAGAATCTAATACATTTTGCACACGGTTATTTTGCCACGAAACTGTTCCAACGGAATTAAAATATTCCATGAAATATTCTCTCACAAAAAAGCCGTCTTCAAAATCTGCTGAGTTTTGTTCAGATACCTCGGAGTAATTTCTTGACATATTATCAGAAAAAACTGACTGTGAAGGCGCCTTTTCGATTTCATTCTGTAATACATAGTTATGTAGAACGCACGCAGCCTTTACAATTTTTTTGGCGGTACTTATTTTAACATCTAATGGCCTAAAAAGATACGCCATTTGTGCACCAACATACCAAACGCACTTTCAACCATTCGGCGTGCTCTGCTCAGTCTATAATTAAATATTAACTGGTCTTTATCCAACCTTTCATGATCAGGATATGGTTTTAATAAATGTGTCATCAACGGAAATGCACAGTCACCAATAAAAACATAAGGCTGAGGCAAACCTCCTTCATATAGGGGTTCATCTGCGGGTAATCTCAATCCATTGTTTTGCAACACATTGTAGAAATTACTATCTGTGAATATTCCGCTGTCACTGTATCTGCCCATTGATCCAACATCGATCATTATAAATCTTCCATGAGCATCAGCAATTGCTAACAGTACAATCGAAAATGTTTTTTTGTAGTTAAAGTACTGTGATCCCGATTTACGGGGCGAAAAAATTACCACGTGCTTGCCATCAATAGCACCAAGGCAATTATTGAAATTCCACAAATCATAAAAGTCTTTTGCTATAACTTTCCATTCGGGTTCAGTAGGGAGCTTCATTACTTTTGGCTGCAACTTGATCCATAAAGATTCACATACTACTGGTATTATTTCGGAGAGCGTAGAACGGCCTATTCTATAGCTTTTTGACAATGCTGTATATGTAGTTCCGGTTATAAGATATCTGAAAATAAATAAAAATACCAAATAATATTAGTTAATAACATAAAATTAATTTTGATCTGGTGTGTTATTATTATTTGTTTTATTTACAGTTACACAGGCAAAGTTAAAATGGAAAAATTTGCGAGACACAAAACAAATAAAACCCTGGAAGTACATGCGTCACATGGAATTTTTGCTTCCATATATGACAAATGCGGAACGAGATACAAATGTTACACCACATCCTGATATTTCGACAAGTTTCGAGGAAACATCTAATACAGATGTTAGTAGAGATTCAGCAGATACGATAACAGCTCCAAAAAAAAGGAAGACGGATGAAATAATTCATAATGACGAAGATTTGTTAAATTTTTTAAAAGATATGGATGATAATCGAGCAAAACGAACTGCGCAGAGGGATGAGTTACGTAAAGAAGTACTAACATCAAGTGATCCTTTAAAAGCTTTTTTTGATTCAATGTATCATAGTACAAAGCAGATGCCGGAGTATTATCAAAGAACAATAAAAAGAAAGTTGTTTCAATTGGTAATGGATGCTGAAGACAATATTGCTAATACAAACTATTCATATACCGGTTACTACTCAAACGATTATTCTTACAACTCTCGCCCTTCTACGAGTCAGACAAATTTTTCTTCTGGACACGGTTCTGCCTCACCTGAACCCAGCGGTTCTGGTGTGCAGCAAATTGGAATTGGAAAACATACTACTCGTAGCCAAAACGAAGAGATCCAAGATTCAATGTCTGCCGCTGAAATCACTCCAAGCGATGGAGCCTTACCTTAATGTAATTACGAGACGCTCTCTTGTACCAATAGCTTCTCTATAATTTGTATTTTCTTTTTTAATGTCATCTTCTATTAAACTATGCAAATATTCAAACTCGTCTCTTGTCATTCTAAACGATGTGCGAAAGCCATGATTTGTTAATTCATAGAATAGTATAGTGTTCGTGTTGTCGTAAAACACTATATAAATAATAAAACTTGTGATATCAACGATGTATATATTTCGTAAAATTAAACCGCGGCGTCGGCAACGAGTTGTACGTGTGTCACTTAAGAAATCCTGGGCCGTACTGGTGGCGGAGCGCGCTGTGGAATGCGCGTGCCTCGCCCCCCGTCTGCCGCGGAGAACAATAGACGCGGTCTATACGTAAAAGTTGGCAAGTGCATTTTTGTAATTTAATATATAATTTCTCTTACAACTCGCGCGAACAACGTCGCGTCGCGTCCGTCAACAATAATCTTTTATTATAGAATTGCGTGTGTAATTGCTCATAATCTTGTAATCAGTGATTGTACACTACGTGTTCGTTATTAAGTTATTGAAATAATCTATTGTTATACGTCTAAACGCAAGATCTTAGTCGAACATAAAAAGTGAACACTTTTGAATCTACCCGCAAATTTTGCATTATTAATTAAAATGAATATTAACTAGTTTAATTCATCAAGATGCAGAATGGAGGTTGCTGAAAGTGTGAAATTGGCTACCGAAGACTCCACGGGGGTGGGTACCCAGGCCCCCGTGACAGTGAATGCTACTGGTCAAAGTAAGAAATATGTACAACAATCCTTCCATCCAAGCCTGTTTATAAGACAGAGAAGTGTATCGGTTGGGAGTTTACTGCCTACCAGAAATGAGGAGAAGGAACCACAAAGCTCTCAAGAAGTAGCCTGCGACACCAACTTGCCTGAATGGCAAACGGCTCCAGTAAATAGAAAGCCGAATAAAAAAAGGAAACTCTCAAATCAGTCCCCCGAAAGTGTAGCTACTTCGAACATGTTCGATGGACTAACTGTCGTTGAAGAACCTACCCAAACCAAAGGAAAGAGGCCCAGCAATCCACCTCCAATCATACTATATGGAGTCCAAGATGTCAATAAACTGACGGAATTTCTCGAATCTGCAACTGAAAGTACCACATTCAAGTTTAAGATAGTAAACAAAACACAAATAAGAATTATGAGTGAAGACATAGATGTTTACAAAAAACTTATTACAGCTGTAAGAGAGAAGGGTCTTATTGGCCATACATTCAATCGAAAAGAAGACAGAAACTACAGACTGGTAGTAAGAAACTTGCACCACACTACTCCACTTCATGTTATAAAAGCTGAATTTGAGAAAACGGGAAACATAGTAGTTGGAGAGATTATCAATGCCAGATTTGGGCCTGATAAAAAACCTACCTCAACTTTCTTTGTAAACCTGCAACCTAGTCAGCATAATAAAGCAGCCAAGGAAATCAGACATATTTTCCACCAAATTGTTACTATAGAAGACCCAAAAAAGAGGACCACTATAGTACAGTGTCAAAGATGCCAGCAGTATGGTCACACCAAAAACTACTGCATGAGACCAGGTCGATGCCTCAAATGCGCAGAATCACACTTAACCAAAGATTGTCCTAAAGTGGACCGCAGTACCCCAGCAAAATGTGCCTTATGTCTCGGCCCTCACCCTGCGAATTATAAAGGTTGCGAGGTATATAAAGAAATTCTAGCCAGAAAAACACAGCGCTCGTCTCTAAGGGCAAGAAAAGCTCCTACGTCAAGCTGTCCCAATAGTGGTATAAGCCCAAACCCCCAACCTACAAACCAACCCCCGAACCCACCCACAATAAATACGCCTAAGGGATATAATGAAGTGGCTAAAAGTAATCATTTAGTCCAAGGTACAAACCAACAATCTGTACCAGAAGCCAGTCAACCATCACTGAATAATAGAATTGAGGAGATATTTATAAAACAATCACAAAAAATTGATACAATCCTACAACAAATGAGCACCATTCTGGGGCTCTTGACTACACTAGTTAACAAATTACCATAAAAATGAATAAACTCAAAATTGCTACATGGAACATAGATGGTCTATCGCCTAAGAAAAATGAAGCTGAAATCCTGCTAAAAATGCATAATCTGGATGCCTTGCTTATTTCTGAGGCGCACCTTACATCCAACAGCCAAATACATGTACAAAACTACAATGTGTACACAACAAATCATCCCGATGGCACTGCACATGGAGGCACAGCTATTATAATTAGATCCTCCATTGAACACTATGAACTTCCACAATTTCGATCGGAATCCATTCAAGCCACCTCAATAAATATCCAGGATGAAAATGGGAATTTATGTATCTCCTCGGTTTATTGTCCTCCAAAGCACGTTATAACTGAGGAACACTTCACCACATATATTAACAGTCTGGGTCCACGCTTCATAGCAGGTGGAGATTGGAATTCAAAGCATCTGCAGTGGGGGTCGAGATTGATTACCACGCGTGGTAGAGAACTTAAAAAATGCGTTGATAAAAACCACTTAACAACAATCTCCACCCCCGAGCCAACTCACTGGCCAAGCGACCCTGGAAGATTGCCTGATGTCCTGGACTTCTTTTTAATGAAGGGTCTCTCACGACTGTTTTATCACATTGATGGCTTTCTCGATGGTTCTTCAGCTCACATCCCGGTGATATTAACGATTAGTACCAATATTCTGGAGTGCCAACGGAAACCAAAACTGTATAACAGAAGAACAAATTGGCAAATGTTTCGTGACCTCGTAGAGGACGCCCTACAATTACGGATTTCACTAAAGAGTAAGGAGGAAATAGATAGTGCAGTCTTGGCATTTACGAGAGTGGTGCAGGACGCATGCTGGAGGAATTCTGAGGGAATGGCTCAGAAAAAGACCAGACAGCTTTCTGTACCCCACGAAATTCATGACATGATCCTGGAGAAGAGAAGATTACGTAGAGTGTGGCATAATAGTCGTCATCCCGATGATAAAACAGCACTAAACAACTACGCTAAACACCTTAAACAGGCTATAAAAGAAAATCTAGATGCTACTATTGAGGAAAACCTGATGTCGTTAACAGCTACAACAGACACCGACTACTCTCTCTGGAAGGCATGCAAAAATCTGAATCAACCCACAAACCCTAAACCACCTATAAGACTAGATAGAAACAAGTGGGCTAGATCTAAACTAGAAAAAGCAAATGCTTTTGCTGACCATCTGGCTAAAGTATTTGTTCCAAATGAAGCCACTCCTGGGTCGGATGAGGCAGAAATAGATGACATTCTCCAGCAGGATTTCCAATTGCATTTGCCCTTGAAGATAGTAACACCAAGGGAGGTACAAAGAACCATACAACAAATGGAGAATAGGAAGGCACCAGGTTTTGACCTCATTGACAAAAAGGTTCTCTCCGAATTACCTCGTAAGGCTATAACTTACTTGACGACCCTATTCAACCGGATTATAAGTGTTGGATACTTTCCAGCACTATGGAAGGTCTCTCAGGTTATTATGGTCCATAAGCCCGGAAAATCGCCACATGACGTCTCATCTTACCGACCAATAAGTCTTCTCCCAATCGTCTCTAAAGTACTGGAGAAGGTACTACTACGACGGCTCTCGCAAGCTATTCATGAAAATTCTATAATTCCAGATCACCAATTCGGGTTTAGAGCTCAACACGGCACTATCGAACAAACTCACAGGGTGTGTAAATTCATAAGCAATAGCCTTGAGCTGAAAGAGTACTGCTCCTCAGCTTTTCTGGACGTTCAACAAGCATTCGATCGCGTATGGCACAAGGGGCTCTTATGCAAGATCAAGTCACTTCTGCCTCATACTTTCTATGGAATCCTAGAGTCTTATATCACCGATAGAATATTCCAAGTGAAAGAGATGGATTGTACATCAGGTTTTCATGATATACTTGCAGGGGTACCTCAAGGCTCTGTACTTGGCCCAGTGCTGTACACCATATATACCTCAGATCTACCGCGTACCTCTGAAGTCAACATTGCAACCTATGCAGACGATACGGCAATCCTAGCTTCAAGTAAACAACCCGAAGAAGCCACGTTAAAGCTTCAGCGAAGCCTAGATGAAATAAGCAACTGGTTCGATAGGTGGAGAATTAGGGTGAACACTAGCAAATCAGTACAGGTGACATTCACACTGCGAAGAAAGACATGCCCCCCTGTAAACCTAGGAGGAAAGGAACTGCCTCAGAGTGACACAGTTAAATATCTTGGACTGCACTTGGACCGTAGATTGACATGGCAAAAACACATCGAAACAAAACGGCGTGAGATCAACATTAAATATAAGAGGCTGTACTGGTTACTGGGTAGAAACTCGAAATTATCCATCGACAACAAACTCCTTATCTACAATTCTGTTATAAAACCGGTGTGGACCTACGGGATACAATTGTGGGGAGCTACATGTGACTCTAACAAAACAAAAATTCAAAGAACACAAAATTACATCCTTAAACAAATAAGCAACTCGCCTTGGTTCATAAGAAACGCTGAAGTACACGAACACCTAGGCATACCTACAGTCAAGGAGGAAATAAAAGTATATGCTCAGAAGTACAAGACTAGGCTGGAATATCATCCTAACCACCTAGCTGTTCAACTCACCCTACCGGAGTATATAAACCGTCTCAAAAGACGAAGAACCTTGGAGCTCAGCAGCATTGACTGAGCTAATATTATTATGGTAGATATTCCTAATGAGGAATATCTCCACCCGCAAACCATCCTACAACTCATCTGCTCATAGTCAGAAGACTGATTGCACGATGCGCTCCATTAAAAAAAAAAAAAAAAAATATATATAATTTATTTTGGTAATTTTATTTCAGCTACCAATGACGACGAGGACGCCACATCACTCCCCTGCCGAGACCGTTTCACGGTCGATAGTAGTCTGGAAACTTAACTATTCTTCCACTTCTAGTCTTTTTTTTCAGGCGGCGGTGCATCGTGATTGGTGTGGAGCGGCAGTGCGGTCATCGGTGGGCGAATGGTCGTGTCGTATTCTCTGTTTTCTTTCGTAAGGTAAGCTGGTTTTATTCTGTCTATTGTTACTGTAACTTCTTTGCCTTTTATGTCTAATGAAAATGTTTTTGTATTTCTTTTCAGAACTTTATATGGGCCGGTATATGGTGATTCAAGCGATCGTTTTGCGGGACCACGTCGAAGAAAAACAAACTGTGCAGTATGTATGTCATTCGGCAAATAGAATGTTTTACTGTTGTGGTTTGATGCAGGAGTTGGGGTTAATGCTGCCATATGGTTTCTCAAGCGAGCTGTATAGTCTGCTGGATTTAGGTTCTGGTCAAGCGAAGTTGAGAAAAATTGTCCCGGTAGTCGTAGTGGTTCTCCATATACTAGCTCGGCGGCTGATGCCTGTAGATCTTCTTTCCAGGCAGCTCGTATTCCTAGTAGCACTAGGGGAAGTGTTTCAGTCCATTGTGGGTTGTTGTGACAGATCATGGCTGCTTTTAGTTGGCGATGTAATCTCTCCACCATTCCATTGCATTGCGGATGGTATGAGGTGGTGGGACGATGTTCTGCGCCGATCAGGTTGGTGATGCTTTGGAAGAGTTGTGATTGAAATTGTAAGCCTCTGTCTGTTGTTACAGTTTGTGGACATCCATGACGAGATACCCAGTTGGTAATGAACGCGGAAGCACAAGTTTCTGCTGTAATATCCGCTAGTGGATAACCATCAGGCCAACGTGTGAAGCGGTCTATTGCTGTCAGGCAGTATCTAAAGCCATTAGAGTATGGTAATGGGCCTATAATGTCCAGGTGTACGTGGGCGAAACGTTCTGATGGTACTGGAAAGGTTGTAAATGGTGCGTTCGTATGTCTGTTGACTTTACTTCGTTGGCAGTCTACGCATTCCTTTGCCCAAGTTTTGCAATCGCGTCTTACTCCGGGCCACACAAATCTTTGAGCTACCATTTTAGCAGTGGTAGGGCCGCTGGGATGGCTGAGTTGATGTATGGTTTCAAAAACGCGTTTGCGATAGGCAGGTGTTATGTACGGTCTAGGCGATTTGGTAGAAAAATCGCAGTACAGCTGGTTTTCAGCGATCTGTTTCAGTTGTAGTGCTGTGTTTTTGGTTAGCAAAGCTTGCAATTCAGGGTCTTGAGCCTGATCTCTTGCAAGTGCGTCGTAATTTATAGTGACAATCTCTTCTACACGTGATAGGGCGTCTGCGACGATGTTGTCTTTACCAGGGATGTATTTTAGATCGGTGGTGAATTGAGATATATAGTCAAGATAGCGGAATTGTCTTGGAGAGCACTGGCTTCTGTTTGTTGTGAAAGCGTAGGTGATGGGCTTATGGTCGGTGTAAATGCAAAAGTTTCTTGCTTCCAACATATATTTAAAATGTTTGATACCTTCGTATATGGCCAAAAGCTCCCTATCGTATGGACTATATTTTTTTTGCGATGTCGTCAGTTTACGAGAGAAAAATCCCAAGGGTTCCCAGTTGCCTTTTCGTTTTTGTTGCAGGACAGCGCCGATGGAGTCGTCTGAAGCATCTGTGAATAAGGCTAGATCCAGGTTGATTTCAGGGTGGACAAGAAGAGTGGCTTGAGATAGGCTGCGCTTGCACTCATTGAAAGCTGTTAGAAGGTTAGTCATATCGATAGGTGCATTTCCTTTGATGTTACCTGTTAAGGCATCGTTCAGAGGAGCCTGTATCTTTGCTGCATCAGGGATGAATTTCCGGTAGTAGTTTATCATTCCCAGGAACCGTCGGAGTTGTTTTGCTGTTTTCGGCTGTGGGTAGTTGGTAATTGCTTCCACTTTCTCTTTGAGGGGGCGTATGCCTTCAGTCGAGACGCTGTAGCCGAGGAAAGTTACTTCGTTAATGCCGAATATGGACTTAGAGGTGTTTATTAAGATGCCATACTGGTTAAGTCGTTCGAAGACAGTTTTAAGGTGCTGAAGATGTAGTTCTCTTGTCTTCGAGAATACTAGGATGTCGTCAATATACCCATATGTAAATTCCAGCCCTTGTAGAACTTCATCGATGAATCTTTGGAAGGTTTGAGCAGCCTTCCTTAAACCAAAGGTCATATACGGAAATTCGAACAGTCCGAATGGTGTCGTTATGGCTGTTTTAGGTATGTCCTCATTCGCGACAGGTATCTGATTGTAGGCCTTAATCAGGTCAATCTTTGAAAATATTTTAGCTCCAGACAGCTGGTAAACAAAGTCATTAATCTGTCTTATTGGATATCGATCAGGAATGGTTCTGGCATTAAGTGCTCTGTAGTCGCCACATGGTCTCCAACCGTCGTCCTTCTTTTTGGCTAAATGTAAGGGAGACGACCATGGGCTCTCTGATCTACGAGCTGTTCCATTTGCGTACATCTCTTCAAACTCTTTTTTCGCAATAAGCAGTCTATCTGGGGCTAAACGTCTGGGACGAGCTGCAACTGGTGGACCAGGGGTAGTCCGTATATGATGCTTCGTTTGGTGCTTGGTTTCTTTTGGCTTTCCAGTAGGTTTCGTTACATCTGGGTAGTTGCGAAGTAAGTCGTGGAAGTCGGAGTTTCCAGCAACTGTTTTGATGGTCACCGTTTCCACAGAAATGTTGGCGCAGCGTGGCGCGTTGACGGACAAACTTGTGAGGCCGTCAATGAGGCGGTGATGACGACAGTCCACTAATAGGTTGTAATGGCCCAAGAAGTCAACACCAATGATGGGTCGTGTGACGTCCGCAACTACGAATCTCCAGGTGAAATCCCGGCGAAGTCCGAGGTCCAGGTGTAAGGATATGTAGCCATACGTAGCTATGATAGTGTTGTTGGCAGCGTATAACTCATATTTAGTTTTATGACGCTGGTCTCTGGTCGCCGACTTAGGAAAAACGCAAACGTCAGATCCTGTGTCTATCAAGTACTTGAGTTTAGTTTTCTTTTCGACGATGAAGAGGCGGTCATTAAGAGTATGCGTATGGCAGTCGTTAGCCGCCACTACAGGCTGCCGTTCGCATTTAAAGTCTTGTAGGAACAGGGCATGAGACATTTTATGGCGTTTTCACCGAATTTCCTGTGGTAGTAACACACGCTATTCATTTTGTTTTCCTTCCATCTTTGGGTGGAACGTGAGTGAGATCTTGGTCTGTTATACGTACGTTGTGGTGATCTGCTTGATCGGCTATTAAGCATGCTCAGGGAAGCAACTTGTTTGGTTAATTCGTTAACTTGCCTGGCCAAGCTTTCTAAGGCGGTGAGGTAGTGGTCTGGAGGATTTCCAGCATGTTGGTTAGCCGAGGACGATGTAGCGGCGTAAACATTTGGTGGTATTTTAATTCCAACTTTGAAAATTTCATGTGCACCTTTTTCCATATTGTCCGTGTCCCCACCGTTTTCGTCTTGCATGGCAAAGACCGCGTGGCGTGTAGTTTTTTTCTTACTCTGATCACGTCGGGGTCACCAATATAGTGTTCGTGTTGTCGTAAAACACTATATAAATAATAAAACTTGTGTTGTACGTGTGTCACTTAAGAAATCCTGGGCCGTACTGGTGGCGGAGCGCGCTGTGGAATGCGCGTGCCTCGCCCCCCGTCTGCCGCGGAGAACAATAGACGCGGTCTATACGTAAAAGTTGGCAAGTGCATTTTTGTAATTTAATATATAATTTATTTTGGTAATTTTATTTCAGCTACCAATGACGACGAGGACGCCACAATAGTTTGAATTCACTGCATTCTTTTCTGAAATAATTAATATTTTCCATCCATATTCTTCTTTTTTTTTCTTCATTTTTTCCTTACGTTTATTCAGAATTGCCGCAGCCACTACACAAATCCTATCATAGAATTCATCATCATCGTCGTCTGAACTAGATAACAATGATAATTCAAATGATTTTTCGATATTCATATTAAATTAAAAAAAAAACGTGTACTTTCAGATACGCACTGTAGAGAAATGACCACTGGTTGGCGGTGGTTCGGCGTGAGTTCTAATCACTTGGCGAGTATCGCCGAGCGAGTGTTATCTTTCATAGCTCTTGTCGCTCAGCGACAAACTAGTGAAGCGAGTGCTCGCCGGCAGTGTGAACAGTCAGCGATCAACTGTTTGTATATGCTCTTTTGTTCACACAGAAAGTATATCTATTGTACGTTTCTTGAGCGAGAAAATAGCCGATAGTTAGTCGTTTTCTCGTCGTTGGTGGGACAACTGCCTTAAACTGCCAATGGACTTTGTATCCGGCTAATAAATAAATTAAAAAAAAAAAATCACTGTTTGTTAGTCTGCGGGTACATAACTTGCCGAAACTTGACGGCCGGAGCGACGGCGGGGCGGGGCGATGCGGCGCGGGGCGAAGAGATAGCGGTGTCTTGCGTGTGTACGAAACAAACTTCCGCGCAGTGGTGGCAGGCGGTGGGTACTGTGTGAAATGTTAGAATAAAATACCTTGTGACATTTTAAAATTAAATGAACAAAAATTTAAATGTTTTATTAAAAGTACACTTTGTAAACAAGCATATTACAAATTAGATGATTATATTCAAGATAAGAATGCTTGGAAACATGCTGGTCCTGCTCCATAGGACAATCATAGAGCCTGGACAAAATCACAGTTGTTCCCGCGACTTGTATAATGTCGTTGTCCCACCTTTTTTGTGGTCTACCTCTCTTTCTCTTTCCATCTCTTGGGTACCATTGTGTGATTATTTTACTCCATTTGTCCTTTCCCCTGATCATGTGGCCTGCCCATTTCCACTTTTGTCTTCTTATTTTCAAAGTTATGTCCTGTACCTTAGTCTTTCCTCTGATGTTGCTACTCCTTACTTTGTCTTTTCTTTTGATCCCAGTCATGCTCCTTTCCATGGCATGTTGACATACGGAGAGTTTATTTGTTACGTTTTTTGTTAAAGCCCATGTTTCGCTCCCGTAAGTCAGCACTGGCAGGATGCATGTGTTAAATCATTTGCTTTTCGTTGAATTGTGTAGGGTCTTGTCTTTCATCACTTCTTTTAGGCTCCAATATTTTTCCAGCCGTTTGCAACTCTTCTTTCGACTTCTTTGTTTCCGTTGTCGTCTGGAGACATCAGTTGACCGAGGTATAAATATTCTTCCACGTAGGGGATTTGGTTCTGTTCCACTATTACAGGGTCTTTGTTGCCATTGGTCATGATTTTAGTTTTTTCCGGGTTTAGCTTCAATCCGGCCTTTGCACTTACCGATGCTAGATCATTTATCATCTTGCTTAGATCAGCTGGTGTTTTTGCAAATAATACGATATCATCAGCGAATCGTAGGTGCGTTAGCGCGCTGCCATTAATAGTTATGCCCATGTCTCTCCATTCCAGATTCCTGAAGATCATTTCTATTACGGCCAGAAAGACTGTTGGTGAAAAAGGGTCACCCTGTCTCACGCCTTTTTGTATTTGGAATTTTTTTTCTTCTTTTTCTAGGCGGATACAAGCCGAACTGTGTTTATAAATATTTTTTATAATTCTTATATATTTGTGCTCTATACCCAGTTCCTTTAAGGCTTCCCAGATTTTTGAGTGTATCAAAGAATTGAAAGCCTTACTGTAATCAATAAAAGCTATGTAGTATACAAGCTGGTACTCATTGTATTTTTCTCTAATTTGTCTTATACGGGATTTACACTCGCGCTTCGTCCCTCTCCTCGTGGCTCGCCTCGTCCCTCGTGCGAGGCTCGTGTTGATCGATGGTAAATGAGTTGCCTGTTTACACTCGCGTGCCGAGTTCAGTCGTCTTTGAGCTAGCATCAATGGAGGACATCGAAGTTTTAGCAGCAACAAGTTTGTGCGTACTGGGCTTATACTGCTACGTCACTAATTTAAATAAAAGGAACGTAGTAAAGAAACGGCGGAGGGGCCCAAGAAGATGGTGGATGATATCGATTCATCGCAATAGAACCCTGTAAGTGTGTTAATGCCTACGGAGCTTCTGCTTCTCCCTGAATCGCATTATGCAATATGTAGTATAGTTATTTTTAATGCTTCTCTTTTAAATTTCAGGCAAAGTATGGAACAAATGTTTCAAGAAATGCTGAATGAAGATTCTGGCGAGTTTCAGAATTTTTGCCGAATGTCACCAAATGATTTTGATTTTCTACTAAGCAAAGTAGAACCTTTGATTAAAAAGCAAAAGACTAGACTCAGAATACCCATCCCAGCAAAAGTGCGCTTAGCTATAACGTTACGATTCTTAGCTACTGGCGACAGCTACAGGAGCCTTCACTACTTATTCAAGGTTTCTAGTGCAGCCATCTCAATCATTGTACAAGATGTCTGTAATGCTATCAACACAGTGCTAAAGGATCAGATAAAGGTAAGAAATTAAAGTAGGTACTTGATTAGTCAATCATGTATTTATTAAAATTATGTATGTAGCCTAAATTATGCATGTTTTTTTAGTAACATCACTGAATAATCATCAACTTACGTATTTTTAAGCTTATACGTATGTATTCATTTATTTTCATCAACTTACACTGTAGTATCACCAACGTATACAGTAATCATCAACTTACGTATTTTTAAGCTTAAACGTAGTCCTTATTTACTATCATCAACTTACATTGTAGGTATCACCAACGTATATAGTATAGTTGTAAGTTTAGTATTCTTATTTTTATACTTTAGTACTTACATAGATAAAGTTAGTAAAATTAATTGTATTTGTCATTTAAAGCATTTATGAGCGCTGTATCTATGATGCTTTGAGAAGCATAGGGCTGCGTAATTTCGTCAGAAAGGATAGTGAAATTTTGTGATGGTAAAACGGTATCAATAGTGGCAGTTGCTGAATGTGTATTCGGGATAGATATTTGTACGGGGGAATGTTGTGGTGGCGAGACATAGCTGTAATGAGAAGCAGGAAGGTCCGGGATAGATATTTGTACGGGGGAATGTTGTGATGGCGAGACATAGCTGTTATGCGAAGCAGGAAGGTCCGGGATAGATATTTGTACGGGGGAATGTTGTGATGTAGCTGTTATGCGAAGGGAATAGATATTTGTGAATGTTGTGGCGAGACATAGCTGTAATGAGAAGCAGGAAGGTCCGGGATAGATATTTGTACGGGGGAATGTTGTGATGGCGAGACATAGCTGTTATGCGAAGCAGGAAGGTCCGGGATAGATATTTGTACGGGGGAATGTTGTGATGGCGAGACATAGCTGTTATGCGAAGCAGGACGGTCCGGGATAGATATTTGTACCGGGGAATGTTGTGGTCGCAAGACATAGTTGTTACGAGAAGTAGGACAGTCTGGTATATAACTCGGAGAGTTAGAGGAAGATGGTATAGAATGTATCGGCGATGGTGTAGATCTGGAGTATCGGTTAAATTGCTGCAATTGTTTTGGTGGATTTGCCAAAAGTAGCCCATCAATGCGATGCATAATCTGACGCCGTTCTTGTTTTGAATATTCTCGTAATCTTGTAGCCAATAACTGCGCGTACATGTCGCACTCGTCAGTTTCCTTCCTGTTCAATAATATGCTGTTTAAATTAGATACCGTGTCTTTTATATTCTTCTGAATCTCTGTGTCGCAATCTTCACGAGGACGCTTTTTTTTGACAGGTGATTTAAATATTTTTTTATTGTTCGCTGGTTTGTCTTTCTCGCTATTCTGTACATTGCTCTGGGCATTATTATTGTCACTAATAAGCTCGTTATTTTGTTCGTTACCATGGCGATCAATATTGTCACTATCCTCGTTGACATTATCTGGATCTGATGTTATCTGAAATAGATTACATACATTCTTAATCATAATTGTTCTAAAATACAGAGTCCTCATCCTCAACAGTATCAACAGCCGTGGATATCATTATGAACAACTGTTTCATATGGAATTCGCGAAAAATAATTCGATCTCTCCATACGAACAGACCGAATCACGAACCACCTGAACATAGGTGATTGACAAATTAGGACCCGAAATAATTCATACTTTTTCTTGTTTTTCAGATGCCGCGGACAGAGGCAGAATGGTGAAATATAGAAAGGCGCTTTCAGAGAAAATACCCACATTGTGTAGGTTGTATTGATGGCAAGCATGTACAGATACAATGTCCAATTGACAGTGGCTCAGAATACTACAATTATAAAGGGACTTTTAGTTTTGTGCTCTTAGCTTTAGTTGATAATGATTACCGCTTCATATTTGCCGATATCGGAGCTCAGGGTAGAATTAGCGATGGAGGCGTATTTCAAAACAGTGTTCTTTGGGAAAGAATTTCTACAGACACTATTAATTTACCACCTGGTTGTCCACTTCCTGGTGGACAATGTAATGTACCATATGTTTTTCTCGGAGATGGGGCATTTGCGTTAAGCAAACACGTTATGAAACCTTTCCCAGGAAACCATCCCCTTGGTTCATTACAACGCAATTTTAACAAGAGATTATCTAGTACACGTGTTATCGTTGAAAATGTTTTTGGAGTTCTAACAACAGTTTTTAGAATCTTTAAACACCCAATGGAAATTAATAAGGATAAAGCTATATTGATAACAAAGACTTGTATTCTATTACATAATTTTCTCAGAAATAGTAGGACTTCAAGAAACATTTACACACCTCCTGGTACCTTTGATACTGTTGTCAATGATGAAATAATTCAAGAAGGTTCTTGGAGGCGACAGGTTTCCACTAACCCGGCTATAATACCTATTCCAACTGTAGCTAGACGTGCAGCACAGAGTGCCATAGACGTAAGAAATGAGTTCGCTAATTTTTTTTAAGACAATAAATTGTTACCCATTTTATCGAATAGTAATGAGGTTATAAATCAGTTGCTAAGAGCAAACTCGCCAGCCAAAGGTTCGGTTAAAACATTGCTAAGATATCAAAATTATTTAATTATTGTGTATTATTTTTATTGGATACAACTTTTGATAGTAGGTAATTATTATTTATAGAAGTACTTGCTTGTGCCCGGCCCGGGACTCGAACCTGGGATAAAAAGTATCTATTATGTTATTCTGGGTCATTCTATGTCTGTGCCAAGTTTCATCCATATCTGTTCAGCAGTAACGATATACTAGCGCCATCTACCGACTAGCGTCATCTGTCTATACCTACTTGATGATGATTTATTGAAGATGACTAATTACTTGAACTGACTAATTACTTGAATAAACCTAACTAAACAAATATGTACTTAGTTTTATTTTACTTACTTGTCTTTCTTCAGTGCTCACTGTGGTGTTACACTCGTAAATGGATGCCAAAAATGTTTCCATAGCATCTTAATACAACCACACTGGCTTGTAAATATCATCTTCTCCTGCGCCGGACCTTACTGATTGTTTTTTGCGCCGGAGTAGCTGGCGAAATGTAGCCATGAGAGAATTTTTCTTGTTTTTTAATTCTGTTTGAGATCTTCCCATTATTTCGGACAATCTCGCCCATGCATCGCTAACTTTTTGGCTGTTCTTGTGGCATTTATGTTTAGGGTCCCAAATTATTCGTTCTTTTTGAAATAGTTCTATGAACTTAAATGTTTCGTGCGACCAATCCATTATACGATTACTGCGTTTTTGTTTTTGCGTATTTAAAACTAAACACAACCTGCGCGGCACGATGTAGAAGCCAGAATAAAGCGGGAGGGCGAATGTAAACACCCAATCGCGTGCGACGCGAGGTCCTTTGACTCGTGCCCCAAAAACCGCTCCGGACGCGAGCGCCGCGAGGGACGAGGCGAGCCACGAGCGTCTGTTCACACTCGCACCTCGCCTCGTCCCTCGCCTCGCGACTCGTACGCGAATGTAAATGGGCTATTACAGTGTGGATGTGGTCTAGCACCGAGAAATCTTTACGGAATCCTGCCTGTTCAATGGGTTGTTGCTCATCTAATTTCCTTCCTATTCTTTCCAAAATGATCTTTGCAAAAATCTTGTAAATGTTAGACATTAGACTGATGGGTCTATGGGGGTGTAGAGTTGGTATAAATGAAACCCCATATATTTAAACACACATGTATAATCACTGCACTTAATAAATTAATACAATGTATCGTTTAACTATTATTGTTGGCTTGTGTCGCGATACGTGGCGTAGGTACGATCGTACGACCTGCCGGCGACGAAGCTCGGTAATGACTGGCGTGAAGCGTCTCCCGCGCAGTGTTGCCAATCCCCACATCAGCCCCCCCGGAGACCTATAGGTCGTAAAAGTGGCGCGGAAATCGAACTCTTCTGCCTGAACGAGTTACACAATCAGGCTTCTTTGCAGGGGGCATACTGGGAACTGCGGTGGTGTTATTGATAGGCTCCTCTTCAGTCAATATGTGTGCCGGTTTCACTCGATCTATAGATACGGTTGTTGTCTTGCCGTCCATTTCATTTCTCATGGTTTTGTCTGTCCTGTCAAGGACTTTGTACGGACCAGAGTATGGTGGTTTTAAAGACTTACGTACGGCATCCTGCCTTACGAATACCGACGTTGCGTGTTTTAGATCCTTATGCACGAATGTTTTGGCCTTACCATGTCGCATAACAGGCGTTGGCTTCAACTGGCTGATATACTGTCGTAGACGCGACAAGAAGTCACTATGATCGGTGATTTCAGTACCCGAATGAATAAGTCTCCAGGTAATCTAAGACCTTCACCGTATAACAGCTCAGCAGAGCTGGACGATATATCCTCCTTCCATGCGCTACGTATGCCTAAAAGAACTAAAGGAAGCACCTCATGCCAATTCTCGTTATCATGACACATTATTACATTATAGCAGCTTTTAATTGTCGATGGAATCTCTCCACCAGGCCGTTAGCTGCAGGATGATATGCAGTAGTTGAGATATGCTCGGAACCAGTAAGCTTTGCAAGTTCTTTAAAGAGATGCGATTCGAACTGCCTTCCTCTATCAGTTGTAATTTTAAGCGGACAGCCAAATCGTGCGATCCACTCGTTAACAAAACCATAAGCCACACTTTCAGCCGTTATATCTGTTAACGGAATAACTTCAGGCCATCTCGTGAATCGGTCGACAGCAGTTAAGCAATAACGGTAGCCGTGTAAAATAGTCAGCGGTCCAATAAGATCTACATGAACATGGGCGAAACGTGAAGATGGTTTTGAAAAAGCGTGTATAGGGGCTCGAGTATGTCTTCCAACTTTAGAGCGCTGGCACGCTAAACAGGCTTTCGTCCATGCCCTACAATCTTTTTTTATATTCGGCCAAACATACCTCTCTGTCATAAGTCGAATCGTAGGCTTAGCACCAGGATGACTCAACCCGTGGATGGAGTTGAACGCTTGTTTCCGAAAATCAGGTGTGAGGTACAGACGTGGCGAAGGGCTGGAGATGTCGCAGTACACTTTGCTGGAATTAGAGATGTAAATTTTCTTTAAATTTAATGAAGAATTAATGTTTAATATATCGTTCAATTCCGCGTATCTGTATCTTGTGCTGCAGCCAGCTGGTCTAAGTTTATGTCCGATACAGCTTCGATTCTTGACAGTGCGTCTGCTACGACATTATCATCACCGGAGATATGTCTCACGTCAGTCGTAAATTGCGAGACAAAATCATAATAACGGAATTGCCGTGGCGAACATTTGTCCGATGCCTTTCGAAATCCTGCAACAATAGGTTTATGGTCAGTCCAAATCGTGAAAGGTCTTAACTCGACCATAAACCGGAAGTATTTCACTGCCTCGTAGATAGCAAGCAATTCTCTGTCAAATGGGCTATACTTTCGCTGAGCTGATGTTAATTTTTTCGAAAAGAATGCTAGCGGTTGACACTCGTCATTAATCTTCTGTTGTAGTACGGCACCTATCGCTATATCCGATGCATCTGTCACTAACATTAAAGTCGCCGTTGGATTTGGGTGAGCTAGGAGAGTGGCATCCACAAGGTTCTCTTTGCACAACCTGAAGGCCTCCTCGAGCTCACGGGTCCAACATATGGGCGTCGTTGCTTTCGTGTCATTACCAGAAAGAAGATCATGGAGTGGTGCTTGCACCTGAGCAGCATTTGGTAAATAACGTCTGTAAAAGTTTATCATACCAAGGAATCGTCTGAGTTCTCTCAAATTCTTCGGCTGCGTAATGTTCTGGATTGCGATGACTTTCTCTGGAGTAGGACGTGTGCCTTCTGCAGTGATAAGATATCCAAGAAACTCGATCTCTGAAACACCGAATAAGCTCTTAGAAGTGTTCAAAACAGCTCCGTGATCTCGTAGACGTCCAAGTACTTGACGTAGGTGTATCTCATGCTCATCATGGCTACGTGAGGCAATGAGAACATCATCAATATAAGGAAAAGCAAAATCCAGATCTCTTAATATTTCGTCCATGAATCTTTGAAATGACTGGGCGGCATTCCGTAGACCAAATCCCATGTAAGGAAATTCGAATAAACCGAATGGTGTTGTAATCGCAGTCTTAGGTATGTCACTGGGATTGACAGGTATTAAATTGTATGCGCGCACCAAATCAATTTTGCTAAACACTATGCAATTATTTAAATTATGTGAAAAATCGGCGATGTGGCGAACCGGATATCGATCAGGTATTGTACGGCTATTTATACCTCTATAATCACCGCATGGGCGGTCTGTGCCATCTTTCTTAGGCACCAACTGTAACGGCGCTGCCCATGGGCTATCTGAACGGCGTGCAATACCTGTTCTTACCATATCTTCGAACTCACGCTTCGCTCTGCGGAGTCGATCCGGTGCCAATCTGCGCGGTCGGCTATACACAGGTGGACCAGGCGTAGTCCGTATGTAGTGTAGCGTCTTGTGTTTGATCTCACGTACCCCTGGCTCACCCGATGGTTTTGTAACCTCCGGAAACTCAGTGAGAAGAATGTGATAACGTGAAGTGCCTGAAACAGTTTTGATTTGGTATACAGTAGCTGAAGCTGGTTTAGCACTTGCTTTAAGAGTTGTTACATCCACTAGCTTGTGATTACGCACATCAACCAATAGATTGTAATAAGCTAAAAAGTCTATCCCTATTATAGGTTTCGTCACATCTGCTATTACAAAACGCCAATGAAAGTCTCTGCGTAAACCGAGGTTTAAATTTAAATTGATTGTTCCATATGTATTTATCACTGAGCCATTGGCTGCATAAAGTTTGTAGTCACAGTTTTTTAACTTCTTACTATTAACATATTTATAAGGATACACACACAAATCCGAACCAGTGTCTATTAAAAAATCCAGTCTTGTGTTTTTATCTACGACAAAAATACGACGCACGTGGTTACGGCAGCCATTGTTCGTCGCCATTAATGACTGCTGTTGTCGTTTCCCTTATACGAACATGGCGCACGACACTTTGTTGCGTTTTCTCTGAATGTGCGGTGATACCAACACACGCCACTCGTTGAAGCATCCCGTGAACGGCCATGACTGTGTGATCGGCGTCGCGACCCGTATGCACGCTGTCCCGATCGCGAGCGTGGACGCCGAGATGTATAAGTAGACAGGGCTGCGACTTGCTTGGTTAGCTCGGCAACGCAATTCCTTAAGTCTTTTATCTCGTCGTACGGGGACGCCACGTGGTTAATTTGTTCTTGACACACGACGTCAGTAACTGCGTCCGCTAGCGACGCCAAGGAGTCTAGCGAGCTCTTTGGTTGTGACGCAATTATGATTTGAATATTCGTTGGTAATCGGCTCGACCATATGGACCTAATGAACTCATCTGGCATTTCCGGACCTGCGAGATTTTGTAGATGTCTTAAAAATTGGGATGGCTTCCGGTCTCCGATGTCCTCGTGCGTTAAAAGTTGTCGCACCCGCTGTTCTTGGGATGATGACAATCTCTTTATTAATTCCTCCTTCAATGACATATATTTGTCCGTAGTGGGCGGGTTTTTTATTATGTCTTTAATTTCCGAGACATACTTATATTCCAAATTTGTCACTACATAGTTATACTTAGTAGTGTCCGCCGTGATATTTGCCAACGTGAACTGGCTTTCTATCTGTGCGAACCATAGCACGGGTTCGTCGGGCCAAAATGGCGGCACTATGACACTGACGCTATTGATACCGGGAGCGTCACGCGCGTCTTGATTGTCCATCACGTCGGGGTCACCAATATATGGGGGTGTAGGGTTGGTATAAATGAAACCCCATATATTTAAACACACATGTATAATCACTTCACTTAATAAATTAATACAATGTATCGTTTAACTATTATTGTTGGCTTGTGTCGCGATACGTGGCGTAGGTACGATCGTACGACCTGCCGGCGACGAAGCTCGGTAATGACTGGCGTGAAGCGTCTCCCGCGCAGTGTTGCCAGTCCCCACAGAGTTTATGTTAATTTAATATATATATAATATTTATTATATTTGAACCGACTATATTGTGTTACAGGTTAAGGCATCGGAAAGATCTGGTGCAGGAACAGCAGAAATTCATGTCCCTAAGTTGTGGTACTATAGTGAAATGTTTTTCTTAGCAGATGTGGATGTACCAAGGGTCACAAGATCAGTGAATTCCATCCTCGATGACATGCCATTTGAAGATAGTGCTGAGGTACATGCATACGTTATACTATTTTATCATCTTGCCAACTGACACTACCTTCCCCATTAAAATATTGCACAAAGACTTCCCTTACATTTTTTGCATTACTGCTGGCATTTCTATTTGTAATATTTAATGAAGTAAAACCGATTGCAGAACTTGAATCATTAGTATTGTTGTCAATATCGAATACATTATCCGTTGCATAAGGGGAGCTAGATATTCTTCTCCAGCAAGTTAAAACAACTAGATCTATTCTATCTAAACGTAAGTTTATAGCAGTATGAAAGGTTCTGAAACGTTTTGACATAATACCGAATACATGTTCTATTATTCGCCTAGCTCTTGACAACCTATAATTGAAAATTTTTCTTTCTTTTGTCAGAGCTGCTCTGCTAAATGGCTTCATAAAATCAATTCGTAGAGCAAAAGCTTCATCCCCTACAAATACAAAAGGTAGTTTAGTATGGCTGTTTTGACACCTGTCATCATTGGGGATGTTAAGTTCCTTTCTCAGTAATTTTTATTCTGTATGGCTCCTCCACCTGAAACTCGACTATTTGTACCAACTTCACACCATATAAATTCATAGTTGGCATTTGCACAAGCCATTAGCACAATGCTATTGAAATTCTTGTAATTCCAAAAATCGGAACCACTACCTGGAGGTGGTGTTATCCTTATATGCTTTCCGTCTATAGCCCCTAAACAATTAGGAAACTGCCGTCTTTCTTTAAAGTCCATTGCGATTTTCCTCCATTCTTCTTCAGTATCTGGCATCTGTAACAAAATCATTTTTTTTTTCAGATGAGCGATGATGAAACTGAAACCAATGTATCAATGAATGTGCCCTCTCCACTTTCACAAAGTAGTGTGGCTTCATCGTCACGGACTCAAACAAGAAAAACCAAAGCCCAAGTTGACAATATTATAACAAAGATAGCAAAGAAATTGTAAGAACCTCCACAAGCGAAACAGCAATATGACTCATTTGGTGAACATATTGCAGAAAAATTAAGAAATTTGCCGGCAATGATGGCTACATACTGCCAAAAAATAATTAATGATGCGATATTCATGGCTGAGACCAATAATTTAACTATTCATTCGCACATTGTAGATACTCATTTAAACCAAAACAATGCTAATAATTCGCAAATATATATGAATCTGCCAAACCAGAATAATGTCAATTCTGTTTTTGTGAATAATTCAGTAAATGAGCCTGGATCTTCACAAAAACACCTTAATGTATTGTATGAAGCATTTGTTACCGCTATAGGCGACACAGATTCACAACACTAAATAATTAATTTTATTCTAAAAAATGATTGTAATACTCAATAATAAAAATACTAAATACACATTGTATTATTTACTTACCTTCATATAACTCTTTAAAACCGTTATGATTGCCTTGCAAGTTTCTGGAATAATGGTTCCCAGGCACTGCGCAGAAATTGCATTTTCAAATTTCAGATTTTCAGATGTCGTTCCTGAGGCTAAAAAACGAAGTGTAGCACATAGCCTATCGTGAGCAGTTATGGCTTGCCTCATATTAGTATCTTGTTTTTTTATTATTGGCGTCACAAGTCCAAGTAATTTGAAATACGTCTGTTCGTCCATTCTTAAGAAGTTTCTCCAATCAGTGGGCTCTAGAGACAATTCAGACAATAAGTTGGTATGTGTAAAAGTATTTCTTTGTTTCAACCAATCCTTCATCCACCTTCTCTTAGGTTTTTTTTTGTCTTTTTAATAAAATACACACAACTGCTGCCACCAGTAAAGTATTGTTATCCATAGTATTATTTATTTCCGTTCCGTACGATTGCAAAGTTCGAAGTGACGCCATGCATCCAAATGGAAGTATTGTTAATGGTACCGTATCTCGAAAAATTTCCATTTGGAGTGCATCCAAAAGGAAGTCTACTAAATGGACGTATCGTCAGTGGCCGCTTTAAGTTTTGTCGAATTAAAATAGAACAACGTAAAAGACATGAAACAAATTACTTGACCAGAATGTATGTCACCAGTAGTATCAAACAAAGATTTTCCTCCCTTCCTCTTCTTCAGCAATCCTTGGAATGCTGTACCCCGCCGCGTTCAAGATATTTTATCAAACCAAAAACTATATAAGTGTTTATTTAATTTTATAACCACTACTGTGGAACAAATTTAATGTTGTTGTGTTTTATCTGTCATTATTTTAGTTTATTTTATTTCTGTTTTTATTGCATGTTTGTATGCCTATGGACTTGTTTCCGGCGAATAAATGACATTTAAAAAAAATCCCCCACATCACAGTTCATCCCATTATAACTACAAGCATTTTTTCAATGCATCTTCAAGCGTTGGTTGATGCTGACAAAAGATTTTGGTCGTAGAAGTTTGAGGGCGAGGAAGACAGAGTGATGGTGGCTCATTGGTAATAATAGGCGACGAAGCGTATCCTCTAAAACAAGATTTGATGCGACCATATCCACAAAGCGTACTGAATCCTCAGAATGAAATATTAAGTAAAAGATTATCAAGAGCGAGAAAATGCGTTGAATGTGCATTTGGTATATGGCTATATGGCTATGTGCCAAGTGGAGAATTTTAAATAAAGCCATAGAAACTGATTGCAAACACGCTCGCCTAATAATTAAAACCACGTGCTTATTGCATAATATTATAATTGATCAAGATGGCTCCAACGATTATCATTACTCAAACATAACCACAAATGTGAATGACACTCGCCGACATCGCAGAAACAACCAAGCGAGAAATCTAACAATAAATGTTAGGGAAAAATTTCAAGAGTATTTTGTAATCAATTTGTAACATGAAAATGACACTTACCTTCAACATTCCCGAAATGGCGTTTTATTTCTTCTCAACACTTAACTGTTAACTTATAACTGTTTTATTTTTATGGTGTACGTTTTTACTGTCCCATATAGCCGGTTTTGATAAAATAAAAGATATTAACTCTTCATTGTCAATGGGTCCCCGTATCAAGTCGGAATATGCATATATTATCTATATAATGGTGTTCCTTTTACTCGATTAGGTACAATACTTTTAAATCATTGAAATCAGTAAATTGGTTACGAAGATATTATGGTACATTTACACGCTTGCCAAGCCTTGGCAAACTGCAAACAGTCCCTAAGTCTCCACAAATCTCGTTTGGCGGTTGAAAGGCGTTTATACGCTTGTGAATGCGTCCTTCTGCAATATACACCCAAGAATGGCGGACACCGAACTTGTGACGGTTATTGCATTTGGTTTAACGTACTTTTACGTATGACAGCGAAGATAGTGGATGAAAAAGATTCATCATAATCGTACCAGGTAACTACTATTTTGATCTAACGATTATCTGTTGCAGTTGAGTTATGCCACATTATTTGTTACAGAAAAAAATTTTATGAACTTTTTTTATATGAACCGGAGAGTTTGATAACTTCTGCCAAATGAGCTATTCTGATTTTGAGTTTTTACTGCAAAAAAATTTCACCAATGATATCCAAGCATGATACAGACTTTAGAGAAGCTATACCAGCAAAACTTCGTCTTGCCATTACGCTACGATTTTTGGCATCTGGTGATTCTTATAAAAGCCTTCACTTCTTGTTTAAAGTATCTGTCTCTATGATATCAATAATCATTCGTGAAGTTTGCCGAGCTCTTAATGAAATTCTAAAGGATCTAGTTAAGGTAGGAATAAAACAAAACATTTTTTTTTTTTTTTTTTTTAAAGTTTGTCCCATGAGCTGAAGCTTGTGTTAATAGGCAACGGATATACATACATATTATAGATAGATAGACATATAAATACATATTTAAACACCCAAGACCTAAGCACAACACAAATGCTCATCACATCGATGTTTGTCTCAGCCGGGGATCGAACCCGGGACCCATGGATTCGCAGTCAGGGGTACTAACCACTAGACCAATGAGTCGTCAACATTATGTGATACATTTATTTAGATTTTAATAGAATCATAGGAAATCTGTTATATGAATGTATGTTAGCCGACTGCTTTATTGTTTAATTATTTATTAATTTAAATAAGAATTAAGTCGACGAATCAAAATCTTCGGAAACATTCAACATACCCATGTTTATAATGTTGGTTTCACGTGGGGCTGGGTTGATGATTTGTTCCGATATGATACGAATAGATGGCGAGGGTGCTGTTGATGTAGACGGAGCTGGAGCTATTGGAGTTGGTATATGTTTTGCCATGTCTGGCGCTGAATAAGAAGTTTGTGATGTGTGTTGTTTGGAGAGGGAAAAAAACTTTGGTTGTTTGTTATGAATAGGTTCAGAATAAACACTATTAACTGATGATGGCCGACTCGGAATGACTTAAGGAGATGGTGATGATAATGCACCAGCCATTGACGACGGTCGAGAATAATATTGAGGATATGGTGTATGACGCTCATTTGATTTTTTACTGATTCTGTTTATAAACAACCCATCTATTTGGTACATCATAATTTTTCGTTATTCAGTTGACAGTTCACGTAGCTTTATAGCGAATAATTTTGCGTATAGATCGCAATCATCGTCTTTGTAAGCAGGTATATTTTCATTCTGCCTTTGACCCAAAACATTTGTTAATTGTCCAAAAGCCTCGGCCATTTGCTTTTCAGCCGTTTCAGAAGCAGGGCGACGACGTTTATTAGTTACAGTTTGTATAGATGGTGGTCTGGATGGTGTAGTAACCGTACTTCTACGGTCTCTTATCAGAGGGTCATCCTCTGTCTGATCTGTATCTTCTTCTATTTGTTGTGATTGCTGCAAAAAAATAATATACTTAAACTTACACTTCATTTACTTTCTTTTTACAGATGCCCATCACAGCAGAAGGGTGGCTTAATATAGAAGAAGGATTCAGGACTAAATTTCCACATTGCATAGGTGCATTGGATGGCAAGCATGTAGTCATTGAAAGCCCAACGCATAATGGAACAGAGTATTTCAATTATAAGAAAACTTTTAGCATTGTCCTTTTGGCTTTA
This sequence comes from Pieris melete, assembly GCA_963693345.1. Classification (NCBI taxonomy): domain Eukaryota; kingdom Metazoa; phylum Arthropoda; class Insecta; order Lepidoptera; family Pieridae; genus Pieris; species Pieris melete. The sequence continues at coordinate 125,921 of CAVNZK010000091.1, read as the reverse complement.
GTGGATAGCAAATACAAATTTTTATTCGCAGACATCGGGAGTCAAGGAAGAATAAGGGACGGCGTCGTCTTTAATAATTATTTACTATGGAAAATAATAATTAGAAACCAGATAGATTTTCCACCACCATGTCCACTTCCGGGATCGAATATTAATATTCCATACGTGTTTTTAGCTGACGTTGCTTTAGCATTGAGTCAACACGTAATGAAACCCTACCTTGGAAACCATGAAGTAGGCTCACCAAAAAGGTTATTTAACCAAAATTTATCTAGATCCCGAGTTGTAGTTAAAAATACGTTTGGAATTTTAAACTCAGTTTTCAGAATATTCAGACGCCCTATCAATTTAGAACCACAAACTGTAACGGAATTTACGATGACTTGTGTATTACTACATAACTTTTTGAGAACAAGTAAAAGGTCTTCAAATCAATATACTCCTCAGAGTTCGTTTGACGTATATGACAGTAGGGGAAATATTGTTACCCCCGGTTCATAGCGTAGAGATAACGACTAATATAATGCATTGCAAAATTTACCACAAATACCACGAAGATCTCCAGTGAACGCCTGAGAAGTTAGGGAAGAATTTACTTCATATTTTAATAGGATTGAATAAGTTCATAAAAATGTATAAATAAATGTAGGCGCCGCGCCGCGCCGCTCCGCAGTCGCCCGTTTCGTACACAGCGCTTAATGTTTTTAATGCATTTGATTTCATCGCCGTCGCGCCGCCCCGCCCGTCGCAAGCTTCGTACCCGTAGACTAATTGTCTATGGTAAAGATTCTCTCAAAATAAAAATGTCGTCAAATAATACGATGGCACTGATTGAAAAGCTGACTGGAAGAGAAAACTATCCTACGTGGAGATTTCCAGTGCAAACCTACCTCGAACATGAGGAATATGGAGTTGTGTCACCGCGAAAGACACTGGAAACAATTGATCCCAAACTTGATACAAAAGCGAAGTCGAAAATTAACTTATTAATACATCGCATCAACTATGTACATATACAGGAAGCCAAAACAGCTAAAGAAGTTTGGAATAATTTAGCTAAAGCTTTCGATGACAAAGCTTTGACACGCCGAGTTGGTCTGTTAAGAGATCTGATTAATAGAACGCTTGAAAATTGTCTATCATCGATCACGGATGTAATGATTGTAATTTAATTATAAGTTAATTAATAAAGTAATAAGATAATTATTGTTTTTTTTTTGGGAGTCCGGCTTGTCGAATTCGTAATAGAAGCTAAAATAATTTTATAAGGTAAATTAACTTTACAAGCATTTGTAAGAGGATTAAAAGATCCTCTCGGGGCCCGAATCTGAGACCTGAAACAATTGAAGAAGCTTTGGAATTTGTCCAGGATAAGCTTAATGGCATGTATTTGCAGCAGCGAAATAATTTAGCAACAGATCTGAGAAAACCATTATCATCATCAACACCACACAATTCACACCAACAACTTACACAGCCTAAATTGGTATGGTACTTTAAATTTGTTGTGTGTGTGGAAAGATGTAAAGAAATAATTAAATTGACGCTAGTTTTGTTTGTAATTTGAATAAATGAATATTACACGCTTAATTAATATAAATGTAAAGCTAATGCTTCACCTGTATGTATGTATGTATGTATGTAACCGACTCCTTCAGACTCGATTTTGACCCACTTTTAAATATCGATGACAATGCAATAATCCGAAAAAAAATGAAAAAATAAATAATAGTTTAAACAAACTAGAACACACGCTTTATATAGAAAAATATATTAATATATTTTGTAACACTTAACAGGCCATAAATTATGTGTTTAATTATACCACACAAGGATTAAGATTTTGGTATCCCCCGCTGCCGTGGGAACTAGATATATTTTTTTTAATAAAATGATTTATTTAGGTATAAGTAATTAAGAAACGGAGGTGTAACCTTAATGGACACTGACAATCGACTGACACTGCACCCGCTTGGTATACTTCGCCTTCCTTTTGATTACTCAGCATATTAGATAATAGGTTGGGGAAAAAGTTGCTTCGCATTTTTTAATAAAATTTAAAACATTTTTTAATATAGTTTATTTACATTTAACTAAAGTATGTGGGTTCCATTTTGTTCGATAACTTTTTGCCGTCTTTTAGGTATGGACATGATCCCATTGCTATGGAAATTTTGGGGCTTCTGATCAAAATACCGCGACAATTGGTTTTCCTCCTGTTTCAGTCCTCTCGTGATGTTAACCTGACACTGCCAGAATGAAAGAACTGAAAGAATTCTGAAGAGAATGAAACAGGTGGAAATCTGAAGGTGCAAGGTCAGGACTATACATCGGATGCATTATCACCTTTCAGCCAAGCTCTCTTAGTTTTTGCTGAGTGGCCAAAGATGTGAGAGGTCTAGCGTTATCATGATGAAAAACCACACCCCTTCTGGTGATTAATTCCGGCCGCTTTCTCTCAAATTCTTGCTTAAATCTCATCAGTTGTTCGCAGTAGAGTTCAGAATCGATGGTCCTGCCTGGTGGTAACAGCTCATAATGAATGCCCTTCCAATCCTACCACACACAAAGCATCACCTTGTTATCCCTGGTTTCGCCACAGACTGTGAAGCCTGACCGACCTTTTTTGCACGTTCTTGTCGTACGTGATCCACTTTTCATCATCAGTTATCAGCTTCTTCAAAAATGGCTCGGTTCCAGTAAGTCGTAATAAAGAATCAAAAATGAGTACACGGTTCATTAGGTTTCTTAGAATGAGAGATACCCAAATATTGAGCTTTTTTGTGTACCCAGTTTTTTTCAAATGCGCCAAAACTGTTTTGTGCTTAATTACCCGTTCTTCACCTACGTCGTAACTACTGATATGCCGATCTTGCTCCACTTGATTCAAAAAAGGCACCCATTTTATCTGTCATAGGGCGACCAGAGCGACTTGGATCTTTGACATCAAATTTCCGGATTGAAAACGCTTTAACCAAATTTTTGCTACTGTCACAGACACTGCGCTAGGGCCAAATTAACATCGCAAATTTTTTTCGCGGCTTGTGTTGCATTTTGACCTTTTTTGTAGTAAAATTTTAAAATGTATCGAATTTCTTCATTAGATTCACTTATCTTGACGGTACGAAAAATAAATAAAAAATAGAAATTATCCTAATTTGATTTTGGAATTATCTTCTTTAAAATCTCAACTTTCCTTGATAACAAAACCAGCCAGATACATATAGTATAGCCAAAAAGATTTTATTACAAGTTCATGCATACTATAATGCGAAGAGACTTTTTCCCCAACCTAATATATCTTGCTAAGGTTACAACAGAACGCATCCAATTTTAAGAACCTAATTATGTCACGAGAGCTCATTAATTATTTCTATTCTTTTGCACAAATGTCGTATTTGTTATAATCTCTGATTTATTTTTAAATATTCCTCTTATTACAACATCCAAGTACATTCTAACAAAAACAAAGTGTTTTCAAGTTTTAGACCGAATATCCACGATCCTTTAACTTTATTAATAACTACCCTAGAGATGGATGGATAAGTGGATTTTTAAGACGACATCCAGCCATCGCATTCCGTACCTGTGAAGGTGTAACAATCTAGCGTGAGTTTCGGAATCTGATATCAGGAAATGGTTCTCATCCTATCCTATATGGTATCAAATATTTAGCAGGTTGTTTTGCACCACTTGTTGCAAAACAACCTGCTAAATATTTTAATGAACCATCTAGGATCAGAGTTAGGTATTATTATGGCCATGAAAGTGGATTCCAATTATGTCCAAAAACGGGTAAAGAGCTAGCAGTGAAAGGAACCCAAAATCTATATAAAATTGATGAAGGTAATGGCAAGGAGTCAGTATCAGTAACACGTTTTCCGCTGATGATACCGCATGTCCACCTATGGACAAGAATCAAAGAATATCTCAAAAAATTGCAGACGGAAATCCCAAAGAATGGGTATGGGGAGATGTGAAAATAGATGGATGACATCCGAAATATTCTTCGAATACATAGCAAACATATTTCACCCTCATCTGATTTCCAAAGGCGTGCAATTTCCTGTCATATAATTTTTAGATGTACATACAACTCATCCCACTTATGGTGTAAGTAAGCTGTACAAAGAGATGGGAAAGACGCTGTAAAGTTATATAGCATTTATAAAACGGCGAACCAATTATAAAAGTGAATTTTGCTTGTGTTCTGGAACTGGCCGTTGACAAGAAGTCAACAAAACTTCTCCCAATTAATTAATTAAATTTGTTTATATTTTATACTTAATTAGCGATAATATAATAAGTAATAATCAACACTTTGTAAGAACACTGCTATTGTTGCACTCCATGTTAAGTGTGTAACAAGGTGCAAAACTGTATATTGTATCAGAAAAGTTCGCTGTCAAACTAAGTTAAACTGTAACGATAATTGATAACTTCTTAAACTTGCGTGTAGTATATTGATATTATTTCTTTATCACACATGTTTACTACAACGGTGTCTTGGTGTTTATTGCAAAGGGATTAACTTGAACTGATTAACTTACAACCTCAAACTTTGCAACTCTTCTACTAACTTTGACTTAACACCCATCTGATTTGTCACTTCTCTATTTTTTGCATCTGGAATGGATAGAGTGATGACCAGAAGAGGTGCTGCTCGCTTCGAGGAATCAAAACTCCAATTAACATTACAGGAATCAAATAAATACAAAAAATTGTGTGAGGAGTTGCAAAGAGAACAAGATGACAATGAGAAGGAAGTGATTCAAATTTTAAACAACAATACCAAACTCAAAAGTGAGATGGCTGAAATTCATAGCGAATTAGTAAACATTACAGAGGAACCGGGATAAACTTAGATTATTAGTAGATCAATTTGATCAGTACAGTGATGAGTTTGATTTTACTCTCCAGCTCAACGCTGACCTTAAAAGTAGATTAAGTGAAGCCCAGGAGACAATCCACAAAATGGACGGTGCTAGCCAGAAAATCCAGGCACAATATACACATGCTCTGTTTGATAGACTGGTTGGTGCCGTTCCACTTCCTTCTGCCAACTCAGTTTTGGGAAATAATAACCAAATTGAAACGATAGACTTAACTTGTGATAACACAGTACAGCAAATAAGTTGTAGTCACAATAAGTTAAAGAAATATATTAAAATTATATAGTTAAAGAAATATATTAAGATTTATTAAAAACAATAAAATTACCTGTAAAAATAATGTTAACTCATTAAATAAATGTAAACAGTTAAAATGTAAGTTCGATCATACAAAATTAAAATATGAGGCTGATACAACACCTTCAGTCAGAGATTCTCCGTTTGCAGGAATCCTTATATACTATACTGCCAATGGATGGCTTAATAGATCTGTGTAGTGATAATGAAAGGATGTACAACTCCTTAGTAAACAGTCAAAACATCAGACTGTAAAACAGATATGCCGATTATTCACAGTCAGCTGTTTCTCTGGAGTCGTTGCCACCTGTGACTCATTCTGCGGAGTTGTGTAATAGCCTCACAAGTACTTCCTTCGCCACACATGTAAACCAGAATATTAAATCTAATGTAATAAACAAAAATCAAATAATGATATTTATCGATGAAATGGGCCAAAACATATCTCATAAGTTATACCAAAATTTAGGTTCTCAGGGTTATAGGTTAATTGTTGTATGCCTGAAGCTTCCTACAAACAAATATTAGATGAAATAGTAAGTAATAGTTATTGCCCATCCACAATGTTAATCAGTTATTTTGAAAAGTTATCAAAACTTAATGTAAATAAAGTTGTCTTATTTGCTTTTCCTTATGGAAAAGGTATGTCACAGACCGAAAACAATGTACAGATGCAATAATAAAATTCATACAATGACACTGTATAATAAAGGCGATTGTCAATTTATATACTTACATATTTTTGGATTTATTTATTTGGCGAAATGAACGACCAACAATTAATTGAGTTGGTGAAACAATATTCTGTTCTATATGACATGAGATTAGCTCAATACAGCGACCATACTGTGAGAAATAATGTATGGGAAGAAATAGCCGAACAAATGAATACAAGCGGAAAGTTTTAATAAAATATTATATTACAAGACTTGTATGAGTTGCAAGTTTTTAATTTTGTCTACCTTTACTCACAATATCAAGCTGCCACGGAATGGCGCCTTCACCACCTAAATATTCCTTAAATTTGTTTCTTACTGAAAATGCATAGTGTGTGGAATTTCTACGAATTGGATTTAAGTCGTGGTGTCGCGTGTTGGTAATGTGCACGATGTACATCGGGTGTCGACACGTTGCGTCGCGTGGCGTTTTAGTAGTATGTTTCCACCTTAAACGATTTGAATTTATTGACACTAATGTCATTATTAGTTATAATTACTTTTTGACTAAAGATAACTATTATCTTTGTAATTATTATATTGGACAAGTAGCAAATTCGCTATCATACTGAATTTTGAACGAAGCCAAAGTGTTTGGCTAACCAATCTGCTCCTATTGAGCAGATAGATAATAGTACCTTTATTCAAGATACCTTGTAATTTGTTCCAAGTAATTTATATTAGATTTTAAGACAATAGAGGTGATCTCTGGAAATAGTTCCAGTCATAGTTGTTTCAAAATCAATAATAAGCATATTTTAAATTTAGTACATCAGAATATTCAGGGTTTGATGGATAAAGAATTGGAGTTGGAGTTGTTTATGAACTGTAATAACATTGATATCTTATGTATTACTAAACATTGGTTAATGGACCGCCAGTTCATGTTCAGCTTCAACAACCATCTGGTAGCCAGCTCGTTCAGTAGAGTTAATTTAATAAGTGAAGGCTCTTTAATTATTGCTCGGAATAATCTTAAATTTAAAGAACGTACAGACATAGTGAGCCTGTCTGTTGAGCGAGTTGCTGAGATAGCAAGTATTGAGCTTGAGCAGTTCATTGTATTGAGTGTGTACAAGCCCCCGTGTGCTTTATATGATACTTTTGAAAAAAATCCTAGATGTATTATTAAAAATATCTAATACTAATAAAACAGTTGCCGTCTGTGGAGACTTTAATATTAACTTATTAGATAAATCTAGTATTGTTGTTGTTCTTGTTGTTGTAATTGTTCTCCAGATGATTTCGAGCTTAAGGAGGGAAATGTTACATTGTCACCCATATACTCGGAACGCACTATAAGCGTTAATTAAAAAAATAAAAAATCATTTATTCACGTAGGTAACACAATGTACACTTGTGATTCGTCATTAAAGAAATACATATTAATGCTTCTAATTTTACATTTACTGCCAGTTCTCAAATCAAGGGCGTAGAACGGAAGAGAAGAACTGGCAATAAACTCTCCGCCACTCTTTTCAATCGCCAAGTTTTTTGTTTTACACAACGTTTGTAAGGAGCCGCAACCATTACACCATGTTCCACATGACATCTTAAGTATTAAGTAAAATTTTATTAAAAGACTTGTCCCCTATCAGCAGGACACATGGTGAAATAGGACATAATACAAACAATACCCCGATTGTTTAACATTGTATGCTTCTGATGATATAAGGGAATTTTAGATGTAAGATTATAATTAGAATAACTTCAGTCTAATATCGACCACCGTAGTAATAAGGTCTTGCATCGACCACTTTAGAATTAGGGTCTAGCATCGACCACTTTAGAATTAGGGTCTAGCATCGACCATAATTAAGAATACTAATTGTAATATTCCTTAATAAAGTTTACTTTTTAAAAAACATCGACCATAATTAAGAATACTAATTGTAATATTCCTTAATAAAGTTTACTTTTTAAAAAACATCGACCATAATTAAGAATACTAATTGTAATATTCCTTCATAAAGTTTACTTTTTAAAAAACATCGACCATAATTAAGAATACTAATTGTAATATTCCTTAATAAAGTTTACTTTTTAAAAAACATCGACCATAATTAAGAATACTAATTGTAATATTCCTTAATAAAGTTTACTATTTAAAAAACATCGACCATAATTAAGAATACTAATTGTAATATTCCTTAATAAAATTTACTTTTTAAAAAACATCGACCATAATTAAGAATACTAATTGTAATATTCCTTAATAAAGTTTACTTTTTAAAAAACATCGACCATAATTAAGAATACTAATTGTAATATTCCTTAATAAAGTTTACTTTTTAAAAAACATCGACCATAATTAAGAATACTAATTGTAATATTCCTTAATAAAGTTTACTTTTTAAAAAACATCGACCATAATTAAGAATACTAATTGTAATATTCCTTAATAAAATTTACTTTTTAAAAAACCTTTTAAATACCGTCGCGATTTGACTATCTATCTGCTTGTGTTTATTGTTAACAATACTAGTGTGATTGGAGAATAAACTGTATTTGAAGTGTCAGGCCTCTTTTCCATTACACGGTTTCTCGCCGTGAAAATCTACGGTTAATTCGCCGCGTGTAGGCACAGTCGTCAGTGTGGTATGGATCACTATATGAGCTTGTCGACATGCACGGTGGCGCCAAGGCACGGCGCCGCGGCCGCGTGCGCCGTGACTGCCCCTCGGCGCGCCGCGTCTACGCACGGCGTGATTTTCACCAGTGTTGTATGGCCGTGGCCCCATGTCTACGGCACGGCACCGGCTACCGTGCAACGGCACGGCGCCGTCGCCGTGACACGGTACGACGCCGTGCCGCACCACGGTGCCGCGGGCGGTGTGCGCGGGGGGCCAATTCTCAGTCGATATTTCGCAGGTGGCGTGCGTGCATGTGTTTAATGTGTTTAAAACAAAATGGTGGAAAATATCGATGTAGATTTCTTTATTTCGTTAGTGGAGGCACGTACAGTGCTCTGGGACAAGACAAATGACAATTATAAGGACAAACATTTAAAAACAGAAGCGTGGAAAGATGTTTGCCGAAACATTTTTGAATCATTTGATGACAAGGACATTAAAGAAAAAACAAAACTGGGTGAGTACTAACATTTATTTGTTTTTAATGTTTTTATGATAATGGAGTCGTGGTCTTATCGAGATATATTTTTATGCAGAAATAGAACTTGCGCTGCTGTAATAAGATCTATAATAATGGTTGTACACCATACAGTTCCTGTGTACTTTGAGATGACGTCTCTTCCACATAGGAATTCAGTCTTGATAATAGAAGGCAGGTAGGAATTTCTTTTTTTTTCGTGACTGGTTTTGAGTTATATTTTGGTTAATTGCCAACTAAGCGCGCCAACATCGCTATTCAAATATTTAGAAAACTCGTCTCTTATATTTACTGGATTTGATAAAGAAACGTCATCTATAGTTTGTCGCAAGTCCAAAAGGGAGTCATCGATATACAGTTCTTCGGACATTTTACTTCCATCTCGAGATACAACAAAGTTGTGCAATACACAGCATGCTTTGATAATGTCTGTTGCAAAATCATATTTGACGTTTAAAGGCCTGTGAAATATACGCCATTTATTTGCAAGTATGCCAAAAGCACACTCGACATTTCGTCTGGCCCGACTCAAACGGTAATTAAAAATTCTTTGATCAATACTTAAATGTTTCCCTGAGTATGGACGCATTAGATTACTCATTAACGGTAGGCCTTCATCTGCAATAAAGACATACGGAACTGGTTTTTGAAGGCCTGGCAAAGGCTTTGAAACTGGTATGGGGAGTCGATGTTGAATTAATAATTCATATAGTTTTGTGTTCTGAAAAATTGTCGAATCACATTCTTTTCCATACGCTCCAATATCGACATACACAAATCTGTATTTAGAATCGACTAGTCCCAGCAACACGATAGAATTATAGTTTTTATAGTTGAAAAAAAGAGATCCACTGTGGGCGGGACTGTTAATGCGAATGTGCTTCCCGTCTAAGGCCCCCATGCAATTTGGGAAATTTGTTTTTTTGTCAAAGTCTTCCGCTATTTGTTCCATAAGCTCTTCGGTTATTGTCGGTATACATTCAGATAAAAGAATGTCCCAAATAGCACGACATACTTCTTGCACTATTCTGCTGATTGTACTTTTTCCTCGATAATCTGTGAATTCCATATCTCTAAATGAATTCCCTGTTGCCAAAAACCTGAAAAGAGAAAATATATTTACTAGTTTCTTAGAACAGTGTTACCACAAACTGTTTAAGCAGCTCAATTTTCGAATTGCTTTTTTGAATTTATACTTTGGCTAACACTTTGTATACCCTATGATAAATACATGTAGTCATGAAAATATTAACCTAATGTTTTATTGTTGCAGGACATGACATAATTAAAAAATGGACAAACATCAAAGACAACTACATGAAATACATGAAAAAGAAAGAGCTTGCGAACAAATCTGGAGCTGGTGCAAAGAACTTGAAAGAATATCATTTGCACAAACAACTGATGTTTTAAAAAAAAAACGCACCAAATTTAACAGACTGTAGTATATTGGAAGAAGAGTCTGAAGGTCCAAAGACAAATGAAAATACTAGGTCACGATACCGACCTTATGCTACACCTACGCGTAAAAGAAAATACGTTGAAGATGATTTTGAGAACAAAATTATCGAAACTTTAGAAATTGCACAGAACAGACATGTCTTTTTTTAAATCAATTTTACCATTTCTGGAAAAACTAGACGACCACCAAACATTGATCTATCAAAGTCGTGTAATGCAAATATTGACAGATTTTAATCAACCCACATATCAATACAATCAACAGTCATACAGCGGCTACCAGACAGCATATCAAAGTAGCTACCAAAGATCACAAGAAGCTACAGTGACTTATCAAACAACTCACAATCCATCATCTACAAGCGTCCGTGACCAAACTTCGCCAAATTCAACCATAGAAAACATATCTAATAATTTAAGCGATATCTTATCAAACACACAGGAGTCCGAATACGATTTTTCTTAAATCTAGTTAGATAATTTAAGAACATCGCAGGGGACCACGACTCTAGAGCGAAAAAAATCGCATTGAAACTCCTGTGATACAAATAATAAACATATTTTGATTTACTATAAGTTCGTTTTATTCTTACCTGACAGTTAAACCAAGCTTCTCAATAGGATCAACAGGTTTTCTGAACACGTATTGTTTTTGTAAACGAGGTGCTAATTTGGTAAATAGTTGTTCAAAACTTGTTATGGTCATTCTAAAATATTCAAAAAATTTCTCATTCCCACATATTTTTAGGGCTTCATATTTCTTTTTGAAATGACCTCCATCTTGGTTCATTGTAAGAATATATGGATTTACCCAAAATTTCCTCTGTTTCTGTTTTTTTTTCATTCGTCGTCTTAGTAACATCAGGAGAATAATTTCGTGATCCATATCCAGATAACCACGTCCGAGTACAACAACTGCGAAATATCGACTGAGAATTGCCCCCCGCGCACATCGCCCGCGGCACCGTGGTGCGGCACGGCGTCGTACCGTGTCACGGCGACGGCGCCGTGCCGTTGCACGGTAGCCGGTGCCGTGCCGTAGACATGGGGCCACGGCCTATGGCAGTCTATCGGGGTGTGTCGACGGTGCCGGACGTACGCACGGATTCGTGACCGCTTATATACGCTGTTTCGCGATTTTATTATAAAATGAACATAAATCAAGAATTATTAATTACGTTGATTCAAGAAAGGCCTGTAATATGGGATAAGACCATCGACGATTATAAAAATAAGCGGCTTAAATATGATTCCTGGAAAGAAATATTTATTCATTTCCAGCCCACATTTGAAGATTTAAGTGGTGATGAGAAAAACAAGTTTGGTAAGTTACAGATATTTAATTATTAACTTTTTACTTATGCATAGTTGTTTTGATAGGAGAGGCGACCTTCGTTAGATACAAAATATTGTGCAAATCTGTTGCGAACTTCATTAGCCGCCAAACTTCCGCGAACTGCATTCGTGATAGGTAACTGGATTAGTTCCGATTCTGAATCAAGGGTGGACTCATTTTCACTCGCATTGTGAAACTGAAAGTTTTCCTGCTAATGTATAAAATTTTGCAAAACACAACATGTTTTCACAATATCAACTGCCAAATCGATGGACACATTCATTGGCCGGTGAAAAATTCGCCATTTATTGGATAAAATGCCAAACGCACATTCAACAAATCTTCGCGCTCTTGTGAGTCTGTAGTTAAATGTACGTTTTAATTGATCAAGCTGATGACCACCAAATGGACGAAGCAAGTGATAATGCAAAGCAAAGGCTTCGTCCGCAACGAACACATATGGCAAATCGTAGTCAATTCCAGGCAAACGTGTTGCATCGGGTAGATTTAATCCGTTGTTTGTTAAATTTTTCCAAAATGGGGTCTCTTTAAACACACTGGAATCACACTCCTTTCCGTAGGCGCCAACGTCAACAAATATAAAGTTGTAATCGCTATCTACTACTGCCATCAAAACTATAGAAAAAAAAATGTTTGTAATTTAAAAACATCGAGCCACTATCAATTGGCTTAATAAGTCTGATGTGTTTTCCATCGACCGCTCCTAAGCACAGCGGGAAGTTGGAAGATTCTTGAAATTTGCTTGCAATGTGTAGCCAGTCTTCTTTAGATGGCATTTTCATATATTCTTTATACAGTTCTAACCAAATGTAGTGGCATACTTCACGTACGATGCAACTTATGGTTTTTATTCCAATTCTATAGCTGTAGTATAGGTCAGTAAAGGTATCTCCTGTTGCTAGATACCTGAAATATAAAACAAAACCAGTGATGGGATTCGAGTTACTTTTCACTCGAGTGACTCGAGTAATTTTTATATTACTCGCACTCGAGTCAAAATTTTGACAACTCGAGTTTCGAGTGACTCGAGTTGACTCGTACCACTCGAGTGGTTTATACCGAGCCGAGTGAGAAATACAAGTTTTGACAAGTTTACCCGCTGTAGGTTCTCTTTGAAATTACGTAAAAAATCTTTTTGTGTGAGTAGTTACTGTTTAATGTTTTGGTTATTTATGACTTTTGTTATTAGTAAGTGGTGAAAATGAGTAAAAATGTAAAAAAAGCAATCGTGTGGTCATTTTTTGACAAAAATTTAGAACAAAAAACCGTTATTTGTAAGTTTTGCAAAATAAGTTACAAAGATTTTGGTAATACAACTAACTTGATTTCGCACATGAAAAATAAACATCCAGTTCAGTACAAGGATAGCAGTGGTGAATGTAGTTCGTCACAAGCATGTTCTTCGAGTGAAGGTGAGAGTTTTGCTTCCACGTCTGCCACTTACAATTATATTTCAAAGAAACGGCGTTATCAGCAATTACAGCTTGCAAAGCCCAATGCTTCACTTACTAAGCAAAAAGAAAAAAGAATTTCTTTAGCTCTTACTAAAATGATTTGTCAAGACTTGCAACCTCTACAAATAGTGGAAAATAAAGGCTTTATTAATTTTTGCCATGAAATGAATCCTGACTATGTTTTACCCAGCAGGAAATCTTTAAGAGAGAAAATTCTTCCTGATGCATATCATGCCGCACGCACTGTAATTGTAGATATTCTACATTTAGTTGAATATATGGCTGCTACAACAGATTTATGGACTTCTGACAGTAACAAAGCATACTTAACTGTTACAATACATTACATTTATAATTCAAAACTTTTTTCGCAAACTATTACTACTCGAGAGGTTACGGAGGAACATTCTTCTATTATTTTAGCAAGTCTGCTGAAGTCGATATTTGATGAGTGGCAAATTACAGAAAAAATTGTGACAATAGTATCCGATAATGCTCCGAATATAAAGAAAGCTATTTCTGAATATTTGGGTAAGAGGAACCACTACTGTGTAGCTCACACTTTGAACTTGGCGATCATTGACTGTAAGAAAGCTAACCCTGAATTTATGGAAATTATAAATAAATGCCAATCCATAGTCCAATATTTCAAACAAAGTACCAAAGCGTCATATAAACTTATGGAAATGCAACGTACAATGGATACGGAATGTATCAAATTAAAGCAAGATGTCCCAACGCGCAGGAATTCTACATATGTAATGCTAGAAAGAATGCTCAAAATTAAAACTGCTTTATCAGCAACTATGTCCGATATACCCGGTTCACCGAATAATTTACAAAACTTTGAATGGGAAGTGGTTCAAGAATGCGTAGATCTTTTAAGACCTCTTGAAAAACTTACTGCAGCCCTATCCGGAGAGAAATATCCAACATTGTCTTCAGTGATTCCTTTGATTAGAAATGTTCAAGCTGCACAGGTAAAAAAGATCGTTAATACAGGCGTTGGTCAAGATCTAAAAAAATCTTTATTAGATGCTGTTGATAAACGGTTAGGTATTTTAGAATCAAACAAAACTGCAGCTAAATCTACCTACTTGGATCCGAGATTTAAGAAAATTGGTTTTGGCGTAGAATCTAATGCTGATAGGGCTATGCAATCCGTTATTGATGAAATTGAATCTACCTCTATATCCACAAATTCAGATCATATCAGAACAGAATTGGAGTCTTCATCGTCAAGCCAACCACAACCAGAAAATAAGGACTCGAATGATTTATGGGAACATTTTGATGCAAAACTTTCGGAACGTACTACAAATCAAACATCATTAGCCTCGGCTATCATCATGGTGAAACAATACAATGACGAAGAATACATAGATAGAAAAGATGATCCTATTGCTTACTGGGAGAAAAGGAAACTGATTATGCCAGTGCTGTATAAATTAGCTATGAAATATTTATGCATCCCAGCAACTTCTGTTCCTTCAGAAAGAGTTTTTTCTAAAGCTGCGCTGATATGTAATCAAAGAAGAAACCGTTTGGAAGGGAAAAAAATTGATCAAATAATTTTTTTAAGTAGTTATTACAGCAATTTCAGTTAAATTTGTTATCTCATTAAAAATACATTATTTCTGTTATTTTGTTGAGTTAATTTAAGTTAATTTTAAAGCATGTTTTTTACTATCTAAATTGTGTAAGAACATAATATAACTGTTCATATTTGGATCTCATGAAAGTTCCTTGTTAGAATAAATTAAATTAGATTAGAACTTATTAGTAGTATATTATAATATTTTGAATTGACTGATAGTTGATATAAGAGGTTTCTTAATTATGTACGACAGGTTTAGTTTGAATTTTTTTTTAAATTTATTTACATTTTGTTTAGATTTTTTGAGTAGCTTTTACATTAATTCGAAAATGAATACACATTTCCTATGTAAAATTAATATTGTTTTATTCGTTTTAAAATTTTGGTCACTCGAGTTTTATACTCCGAGTGACTCGAGTCAATAAAAATCACTCGAGTTATATCTTCACTCGAGTGGCATTCGAGTGAGAAAGTTACCAGTACCGAGTGACTCGAGTGAAAAAAAATCACTCGAGTCCCATCACTAAACAAAACGGTTCAGGTTCAAATACTAAAACCCCATTTTAGGTCGGGGTCGATTCAGTTTAGGTCGGGGGTTTTCATAAATTTTGAATTTAATAATTATTATTTATTTATTTTCAGGGCAAATGGTGATGAAGAAGTGGACCAATATGAAAGATAGCTGGATAAAATATGACAAAAAAATTAATGAATGTAAGTCTGGTTCTTCAGCAAAAAAAATAAGAAAATATATGTTCTATGATGAAATGATGTTCCTAAAAAAAAATGTTGAGCATCGCAAGACCGATTCTAACATGACTGAACATGTTCATGATTCTAGCCTCAGTAATGAAAATTTTGATAGTGCAGTCCCGAATCAATCAAGCTCGGGATACACTGAACGGAGTGAGACGCAAAGGGCTAAAAAAAAAGAAAAAATGAACTAAGTGAAGTTGACATTAGGTTTATGAAGTTTATGGATTCAGCAGAACGAGATGAGAAAAAGAAAAGCCGTAGTATGAACTTTTTTATGGGAATCGCTGATACAGTTGACAAGTTCAGTGATGAAAATATGATAGACTTTCAGTTTCAAGTAATTTCAATAATTAAAAATATTCAACAAAGACAGTGTACTCAGTATATACCTACATCAAGAAACCAATGGGATCAAGGCCATCAAGGATATTTAAGTGGTACAGCATCCTCAAATGCGCAATCGTCAACATATGGATATTCTACAGCTGCTAGATCGAGCTATGGAATAAGTCGTCCACAGACGTCTTCTCATGATTTTGGACACGGTTCTGGTTTAGAGCCAATCCACTACCGACCCGAATCACAATTATCTGTACATAGTGTAAATGCGGAAAGTATCTCGGCAGATTCTCAAGTTTCTATTGAAGACGAATTCGATTTTAGTACCGCACTTGAGTAGCATTTTCAGCGTAGTGTATTTTTGATTTACTTGTTCTTAAATTAATAATTATTAAAATTCAATTACATGTAATAATTTTGTTTGTGTGCAATAAACAATTTTAAACTAAAATATGTCATTTAATTTTGTACCTACTTACCTCAGAGTTACAGCCAATCTTTCTGCGGGCGATATACTCTCTCGCATAAAAGTATCTTGATGTTTTAGTTCCTGGGATAATTTTTGGAGCAAGTTGTCGAATGTAGTTTTCTGCATTCTAAAATAATTGTAAAACTTGTCTTCATCTTCTCTCAATTGATTCTTGACAAGTGTATGAAACGCGCCATATTCCTCCCTTTTTTCTAAAATCGGATGTATCCAAAACCTTACTTCCCTTTTTTTTTCTATTTTCTTTTTCCTATATATGTAATAAGCAACTATAATCTTTTTTTTCGTAAGAAAATTCATGACGCAGCACGTCCTACACAGCCCGAGTAAAAAGCGCTACTAGCCAGTACTTACCAATGTCTCGCGCGGTGATTTTGCCGTATCATGTACAAGCTAGCACGTTTTTTCAACCGTACGGCTTACACACCGTACGTTTGAACAACCGTGTAATGGAAAAGAGGCGTTAGGGTTGTTTAATTGTTCCGTGAATATAACCAGACACACACTGTTCGAAATACATTTTATTAATTTTATAAAATTGATAAGGGGGATGACATATATTTACACACGGCCGATCGACACATTTTTTGTGAGTCATTGTTGAGCTTCTGATGGGTTACGTGTTCTCGTGCATCTAGCATTTTTTATTTGGATAGTACACATGTACTTTTTGTCAATTATAGATACGTCCACTATTTAAAATTGTATAGTGAGTGTTTAGTGCGTGTTTAAGAACTATTGTGAGGCAAGGTATCAATTATCATCAGTCTAACCTGTTTTTGTGCCCATACTAAACCTAATCCCAAATCCTTACGGCTGATAATATTGTGTGCCTATTTTTCTGTAAGGAGACATTGACGAGGTATGTACTCAGGACTTATTATTTTAATATGAATTGTGTATCGACGGCCACCGAACCGTTCTTTGTGGTACACACACAGTTCCTACGTCACCTATATTGGAGTGAGTAAATGCGGTTACGCCAACAATGCGCCGGCGCAACCGCATTTACTCACCACCTGCTGAGGAATTTTTGCCTATACTCATGCCCAGTCGTGTGTGAAAGCCCTATACGACTTGACTCTCCCTATTTTAATGACTCTAGAGATCATTCTGTGGGATGCGTTGGCACGATTATCGGTTGCGTATTGTTAAGGTTCCCACACAGGCTGAAACGAAATTAAAATTAGATGATAAGTATCTAGTGTGTCAAATTAACATTCAAAGGAAAAAGTTGGCAACAAGTGAATTATTAATAGAGGCAAAACGGAAAAAGATCGCTATAGCATTAATCCAAGAGCCATACGTAGGACCAGACAAAAAAGTAAAAAATTACAAGGGGGCAAGGATTATCCAATGCTTGCGTGATGAGGGATCTACAACTAAGGCAGCGGTGGTTGTCCTTGATAGCAGCATCGATATAACTCAATTTCCTTAATTGTCGACCCCCAATGTCGTGGTGGTCGGGCTTCGACGCGTGGCTTGGAAAACGTTCTGGTGTCGTATTACTTCGAACCCGTTCCCCATAACCTAACTCCGTACATGAGTCATGTGATGCGAATACATGAGACCTTACAGCAAAATATTATCATAGCAGGAGAGGCGAACGCTAAAAATAGCTGGTGGTGCAGCCAAAAAACCGATCCAAGAGGTGAAGAGGTAGTAACCAAACTGAATCAACTTGGAATGCATATCCTAAACGATGGTGAAGTCTCTACCTTCGACACCATAAGAAACGGAAAAAGGTTCACGAGCTTCATCGATGTGACTGCATGTACAGAAAACATCCTTGGCAGAATAGAATTCGACTTCGATAACCGAGGTGCTTGTCTGCTCCGTGAAGCCGAATTGGGTTCGTCCAGAGCCAATAAGTTAAAATTTAATTAAAGACACCGGAAATTTTCATCTGAAATAAATAAATAAATACTAAATGATTGTTCAGAATGGCAGAGGGAGATTTATCTTACCTTTGTTGACTTCGAAAAAGCTTTCGATACGCTGAGATGGAGCAGCATATGGTCGCGACTCTCTAACATTGGTGTCCCGCCAAAGATAATTAACCTAATAAAGGCCAGCTATCGGAACTATTCTTGTAGAGTGACTCACGACGGCCTCGTTTCAGACGATATTCAGGTGCATGCGGGCGTCCGTCAAGGCTGCTTACTCTCGCCACTACTTTTCCTGGTTGTTCTCGACGGGATTATGCATCGCACACATCAGAACAAGCGCCGCGGAATAGAGTGGGGATTAACCAACATCTTGGAAGATTTGGATTATGCCGATGACCTATGTCTGTTAAGTCACACGCACCGCGACATGCAATCTAAGTTGGACGACCTGGAACGCGAGGCGGGAATTGCGGGACTCAAAATCAACACCCGAAAAACGAAAGAAATGCGTGTTGGAGTTGAGAACCGCACCCCATCGCGTATGGGTGTAGAGGACGTAGAAAGCGTTCAAAAGTTTGTTTACCTCGGAAGCGTCGTGTCTGAAACTGGAGGTACAGAAGAGGACATCACTTCACGCATTGCCAAGGCCCGAGCAACCTTTGCACAACTTCGGCCTGTATGGCAGTCACGGATGTTGACGCGTCGAATCAAGTTTAAAATATTCGGATCCAACGTCAAGTCTGTGCTGCTCTATGGGTGTGAAACGTGGAAGGTCACCAAAGACATCTCGCACCGACTCCAAGTCTTCGTCAACCGCTGTCTTCGCCGTATTCTGGGCATCTACTGGCCTGAAAAAATCTCTAACGAGCAACTTTGGGAGCGCTGCCGAGAAACCCCGATCAGCCAGCAGGTCAAACGACGCAAGTGGAATTGGATAGGCCATACACTCCGAAGGGATCCCAATCATATTCCTAAGCAGGCGCTTGATTGGAACCCGCAAGGAAAGCGGAAACGTGGCCGTCCCAAGCAAACCTGGCGCCGTACAGTCGCAGACGAGGCAAAGAGAGCCGGAAAGACTTGGAGTGAGGTAAAATACGAGGCTCAAGACAGAACGCGATGGAGACTCACTGTGGACGCCCTCTGCCCCAACTAGGGGTTATGGGACATTAAGTCAAGTAAGTCAAATGATTGTTCATATCATTCAATTTGTTTGTCCGCCTAGAAAGGAATTGCCTTTCAGCTAAAATCGTGCGTTAAAGAGTTAATTTTTTTTATATTTTATATTTTCACTACTCAACAACTTTAGAAACATCGGAAATTTTCATTTGTTATACATAAATTCTTATCTTTTGCTCAAAATTCGTCAAAGTCATTGCGATAATAATCCTTCATAGTAAAAATAATAAACAATAGGACTCAACAACTTTAGAGACATCGGAAATTTTCATTTGTTATAAATAAATTCTTATCTTCTGCTTAAAATTCCTCAAAGTCATTTCGATAATAATCCTTCATCATTAAAATAATAAACAATAGGAAATACATCAATAAACAAAGCAAAAGAGGCGCTCGGGGCCTTAAGGAACATAAAAACCGAAATAAAAAACAGTATTAACGTGTCTTAAGAGAATGCAACCAAAATCATTCAGACCAGGCTCACGTGTCTCGCACCCGGCCCAACACCAAGCATAACCGAGATACCGCGACCACCCCCCAGCATAACGTGTCCGGACACTACTTTTATAGTCCATCCAACCTTTCCACCCGAACAGGAGCATTCCACGCTTCTCGATCAGAAACTTAAAAAAATGAACAAGCTTATGGAAAAAATAAAAACTTTAAACTCGGGCACCACAGAAGGTAACGCCCTCTCTGGGCACAATAAGTCCAAAAAAGAGGCTGGGCCTTCAATAGTAGTCAGCGGAGAACCCAGCTCAACCCAACAGTTAGTTGAAAAAGTTAGGAAATCAATTAATTTCCGAGAGGGCGGCTAAAAATATCTCCCCTGTCAAAAGGAAAATTAAAAATAACCTTCGAAAGCAATGAAAACAGACAACACGCGCTATCACACTTAAAAAAGACAGGCTCGCTCAATGCAGAAGAGGAGCGTCGTCTCGACCCCATGATTCATATAAAAGGCATCAGCAAAAACACTCCCGCCGAGGAAATTATCAATGCGATCAAGGAACAAAACCACTCACTCAGATTAGAGAAATTCAATATCAAATTCAAACAAAACAATAGGAACGATAACCTTTTTTATAACCTTGTACTAAACACTTCACCGACAGCCTGGCATAAGTTCCTGGAACTCGAGAGGGTCTCAATTTCTTACCAGAGAGTCCACTGTGAGAATTTCTCACCATTCATACAATGCAGAAACTGCCTAAGTTTTGGGCACACCAAAAACCGCTGCCCAGCCACCGTCCCCACCTGCGCCAAATGCGCAAAAACACACACAACGGGCGAATGCAGCAAGGCGACCTCAGAGAAGCCTTGCTGCATTAACTGCAGTGAGCAAAATCACCAGTATAAGACAACGACCGACGTTAGCCATCGCGCTGACAGCGAGAACTGCCCCAAAGTGAGATCCATGCGTGCCCGCGTCGAGGCTAAAATCAATTACAGTTAAACATGCATACACACTTTAATATCTTACGGGCGAACCTCGATAGGTCTCGCAATGCATTCCATGAGCTCAAATTACACTTTGATAACAATTACACGGACATTGCAATTATCTCTGAGCCATATCTAGGTAACAACACACACTTACCACATATACCAGGCCTTTGCACATTCCAAACCAATCGGGGAGGAATTACGAAAGCCTGTATAATTACACGATCAAACATCAATGCCATGCTACTCACACAACACTCTACCGGCAACCTGGCCATCATCTCCATACCCACTCGTTCCTCCACTGTTCGCTTCTGTTTACATAGAGCCAGAAACAGACAACAATGACACACTCAATACATTAGAAAACTTCATCATTCAACATCCTCACGCGTCTATCGCAGTCTGCGGTGACTTCAACGCATGGCATTCACTTTGGGGTGGAGGTTGCTAACCGCGTAGCAATAGACGGGGTCATGATCTGGTCGACCTACTGAGTTCCGCGGACTTACACCTGTGCAATGTAGGTAATACACCTACCTTCGAAACTATCACACACGGCCGCCCTTGCTCTTCCATTATCGATTTAAGTTTTAGCACCACCCCTCTCTTAAACAAAATAACACACTGGGAAGTCAGGCCTAACCTATTCCCATTCACTCAACACAACATAATCACATTCAAAATTAAACTGCAAAATACGTCAACCGCGATACCCAACCAAAGCACCTTTTTAAACCGCACTAAAATGCAAACTGGCACACATTCAAGGAAAATCTGCTTTCCAAAATTGCCAATAGTCAAATCCTGAACAACACTTCCTCAACATTTCACCCACCGAACTTGACTCGATCGTGGAACGCACGACGCGTATTATTAATGATGCCTGTACAGAGTCATTTCCTATCAAAACCGGCAAACAAAAAAGTAAAGCCCCCTTCTGGAATGACCACCTAGAGCACCTCAAAACTAAATGTATACAATTACATCGGATTTTGCATCGCACATCACGGTCAAATAACACACCCTCACCCGATCTAATCGAACAGTATAGGCCGGGTTCCCACTACGCCGGACCGGCAGATCTGCCGCGCCGGTAAATCTGCCGGAAGAGCTAGTGGCTGTACAATTTATATGAAGCTATTCACATTATCCCGGGTCCGGCATTTTTGCCGAGCCCGGCATTTCTACCGAACGTTTTGTCACTACGAATTGCCGGTAGAACGACCGGGCCCGGAGTAATGTGAACGAGTTTGTGCCGGTATCTGTCCCCCGCTCGCCCTGCTCGTGCTCCCCTCGCCCCGCCCGTGTTCCACTCACGTCATTCGGCTCGCATGTTCTGGTAAAAGTAGACGTTTAGCATGGATATTCAAGCAGAAACTTTAATTACGCTTGTCCAAGAGAGACCTGTTCTGTGGGATAAGACCGAAGACGTTTATAAAGACAAAAACTTAAAGTTAGCAGCATGGCGTGAAGTATGTTTAATACTGAAACCAAACTTCGATGAACTGGATGAAAAAGAAAGAAAACAGTACGGTGAGTTTTTAATGTTTTATTGATAAAATGTAAATGCATTAATAAATTTTATTTTATAGCTGCTGCCTGCCACGGAACGGAACCAATATCTGAAACAAAATAATTAGTAAATGATGTCCGTATAGCGTTGGCATTAGGGCCACCTCGACTCGACACATTTCGATTCATGGGTGTAGTTTCTTGTTCTTGTCTATGTTCTATATTTTGGTAACTTTCAAAATTTATACCATCTTTTTCTCTTACAAAATTATGTAAGACTGCACAAGCTTTAATTACTTGAATTGCTGTGTCTACGTTGAGATCTATAGCTCGATGGATTATTCGCCACTTATTTGCCAGAATACCAAAAGCGCACTCAACATACCTTCTTGCTCGACTTAGTCTATAGTTAAAAATCTTTTTATCAGTATTCAAATGTGTACCTCCATATGGACGTAGGAGATTAGGTGTTAAAGCAAAGCCTTCATCGCCAACAAGTATAAACGGTAATTCTTCGTGCAAGTTTTCATGAAGCGGTCTAGGCTTTGGTACATTTAAAGTACCATCATTGATCTTTTGCCAAAATGTACTATCCTTTAATATACTAGAATCGCATTCCTTGCCAAATGAGCCCACACTAATAAAAATAAATCGGTACTCTGAATCGACAACTGCCATTAATACAAAAGAATAATACTCCTTGTAATTAAAGAACATAGAACCACTCTTGGCTGGTTTCAAAATTCTGATATGTTTGCCATCTACTGCTCCAAGACAGTGAGGAAAGTTGGCTTTTCTTTCGAATCCTGAAGCGATGTCCTCCCATTCTCTCTCAGTATCAGGCAGCTTAAGGAAATCTGTCTTTAGGTTTTCCCAAATGACGTGGGTCATTTCTTTTATTAGTTTACTTATTGTCGAAACGCCTACTCTGTATGAGTAATGTATTTCTTTGAATGAACATCCTGAAGCTAAATATCTGAAAAAAAAGTATTTTTTGTTAATACATTATTACTTTATACGTCACCAAGAAACAAATTGTATTGTTTTATGATATTTTTTTATTGATTTCAGGAAAACAGGTTTCAACTAAATGGAATAATATACGAGATTCGTGGCTTAAGACAGTAAAGAAACAAAAAGATGAGTCTAAATCTGGATCTTCGACCAAAAAGACACGAAATTATTTATATCACGAGCAATTAATGTTTTTGAAAAAAGTCTCCGAACCTCGACCACCACATGAGTCAGTTTCAAAAAAAGCAAGAACCGAGACTGAAGTAGGCATGGAATCAGATTTTCGTTCACCTTTAATTAAAGATAAAAAAAAAATTGATAATAAAGAGGTAAATGACAGGATGGTAAAGTTTTTGGACTCCAGAATAAACCCAGAAAAGGAAAACCATCATCTATCTTTCTTCAAAGGCATTATACCAATCTTGAACACTTTAACTATCGAAGAGACTTTAGAATTTCAAGCTAGCGTCATGACAATGTTGCAAAAAATTAAAAGTAGGAATTATGAGAGACCAAATTACGGACATTGGCGTGATTCATATAATCAGATAACCGGACCAGATCAGTATTCTGGATACTACACACATAATAGCGTCAATCAACAGCCAATACCTACGCAAGATCAACACTACCCTGGATACTCTACGCAATATAATAGTAGCAATCAACAGGCAACAACATCTATACCATCAACTTCATCTCAGACATCGAATCCGATTCCAGCTTCGCCATCAGCATCTAGTAATCGTTCCATACATTCCCAAGACTCAGATTACTTAGATTTTGAAGGGATTTAAGTTTGAGTACAAATAAATACTTAAATAATTGTTTGCATTTTTAATTCATAATGATTATCAAATACATACACCCTCCCACACACACACATAATATATATTCACATTCATGAAACAAACATACATAGCAAACATTCATTCATTCATACAGTCTTAAGTAGGTACCTACGTCAAAACTATTATTACGCAATCTAGTGCATAAAATAATCTTACCTTAGACATATGGCTAATCTTTGTTCTGGGCAAATACATTCTCTGAAACTTGTATCTCGTACTCTTATGTCTAGTCGTCCCAGTAAATCGTCAAAAGTGGTTGCTGTCATTCGAAAATAATTGAAGAACTTTGATTCGTCTCTTCTAAGTTCACCCATTAATGTTTCAAATGTTCCAAGTGAAAATCTTTCCCGTAAAATAGGGTGTACCCAATGTTTTCTTTTATTTTGCCTTCTATTAAGATACCACCACAACACAACAATTTCGTCGTCCATTGTGCGCGCAGGTCCAAATTCAACTGAGGACTGTCTGAATTTCTTCCGGGATCCGATGTAATGTGAACACTCTGTCCGGTGTCCGGTTTTCGGCAGATCTGCCGGTCCGGCGTAGTGGGAACCCGGCCATAGGGAAACAAAAGAGAATTATGCATCCGAGATGCGCCGGGCCTCGACAGACAGCTTTCGGACTTTTTGCAAGGCTCAGGGCAAGGACGACGCATGGCCCATCACAAACAAACTTTTAAAAGAGAAAGCTTTCAATATACACCCGGGACCACTTAAAATCAACAACACATACATAAACACCGAGCAGGAGACTGCCGAAGCGCTGCTTAACCACATTTACCCCGGCGATGATCCCGACTCGAGCGAACACCGCGACATCAGGGGTGCTTCTAATGATCTCCCTAACACGGAGAACGAACCCCCATTCACCACCACCGAGATAATCGACGCCATCAGCTCGATCGGCAATAACAAAGCACCGGATCATGACCACCTGACCAGTGACATATTTTTTTTTTTTTTTATGTAATAGGAGGCAAACGGGCAGGAGGCTCACCTGATGTTAAGTGATACCGCCGCCCATGGACACAGCCATCGGCGGTAGTCGTCAAGAACGACAAGATTTCAAGAAGGGATTCAGTCAATTATACCATTGTTAAGAAGAAATATTAAACCGAGACCACAAATCTATTTTTAATACAGTTTGGACAACTATGATTTTTGTATGAAAAATTGTATTATCGTATTTAAAATTATTCTGTAATTCATAATTTTTTTTGTATGCAATAATATTATTATGTTATTATCCTCGCTCTTTTTGACTTCTCTAGAGTATCAATCTTCCTCTTCTTATTTCTAAGCTGCGTTTCTATGGGTTTGACAATATATCTACTTCGTGGTTTAGAAGTAAGTTATCTCCAGCATCGATATCAGAGTGTGTTTTTTGGGAAATGATGGTATCCGAGTTTCATGTCTTGTCGACAGAGGAGTTCCTCAGGGATCTATTTTGGGACCCCTCTTATTTATCCTATATTCAGCAGACATAACTTTATGCATACAAAATTGTCACTATCTTATAACTTATACGCTGATAACCTGCAAATATATCTTCCTGTTGAGAGGGCCTGTTTCATAACTGCATCCGAAAAATCTAATATTCTGTGGAGTAGAAGAGACCGAACAGGATACGAAAAATTACGAAGAACATTAATACGCTGTATTAAAAATAAAATGAAAATATTTCCCATTGAGCAATAAGAATTGGAATTTATGAGAAGGCTTGACAAAAAGAGACCTTTATTATTATCCCTTCAACAAAAGAAATAACAATAAAAATTGTCACTATCACTTATACGCTGATAATCTGCAAATATATCTTCCTGTTGAGAGGGCTTGTGTCAATGACTGCACCCGAAAAATCTAATATTCTGTGGAGTAGAAGAGACCGAACAGAATACGAAAAATTACGAAGAACATTAATACGCTGTATTAAAAATAAAATGAAAATATTTTCCATTGAGCAATACGAATTGGAATTTATGAGAAGGCTTGACAAAAAGAGACCTTTATTATTATCCCTTCAACAAAAGAAATAACAATAAAAATTGTCACTATCACTTATACGCTGATAATCTGCAAATATATCTTCCTGTTGAGAGGGCTTGTGTCAATGACTGCACCCGAAAAATCTAATATTCTGTGGAGTAGAAGAGACCGAACAGAATACGAAAAATTACGAAGAACATTAATACGCTGTATTAAAAATAAAATGAAAATATTTTCCATTGAGCAATACGAATTGGAATTTATGAGAAGGCTTGACAAAAAGAGACCTTTATTATTATCCCTTCAACAAAAGAAATAACAATAAAACATTTAAAATTTATATAATAATATGTATATTGAAATTATTAATTATGATTGGAATTTAAATTTAAGGATTATAACTAGTAATATTGTATTTTTTATGCATGCACATATTATGTAATAATTAATTATATAATATATTTGTTTAATATATTATTCATTATGGAAATAAAGAGGCTATAATAATATTTGAAAAAAAAACATATTCCAATGTCAGAAATTAAAACATTTAGTGATCTACTGATAAAAGCTCGTAATTTTCAATGGATACAGAAACAGGAAGACGGAGGAAAATCAATCAATCAATCAAAAGGTGCAATTATTGTAAGAACAGAGGTCATATAGAAGATGAGTGCAGGAAAAAACAATATAATGAAAAAGCAGTAGCAGCAGAGTATGGGAAAGGCAGGAGTTTTGGCACTCCGGCCGATTTTAGAACACAGCGTAACATGCTCGATGCGTAACACGCTCGATGCGAATGCTACATTACACCTCGTAACTTTGGTCAGTTCCCACCTTAAAGTTCTACGACTGTAGAGCGCGCGAGCACTGGCGTGACATTTTACTCGGAAGTTTACCTTTCGTGTTTACTTTATGTAAGTATTTATATTATGTGTAACTATTGTTATTGTGAGGTTTTTTTTAGTTTAATATTATTTGTAACTTGAGTAATTGTATTTCTCAGAATAATGGCACATATTTCGAGATGGTTGGAAGAAGTTAGTACTGATGATGACGAAAGTGACACTGAAGCGGAGCTATGTGATGAAGACTGTGTTTTCGAATCACAACATAATACTGATACCGAACAAGAAAGAACTGATACAGAACCATCCTTGGAAAGAAGCGAGCCAGGTACTAATCAAACTTTAGACTCGGATTTCGAATCTGAAGATGATATACCTATCTATAGTTATCTCAATAACGATTACTACACGGCCAAAAATGGCACTAAGTAGATGAAACATCTTTATCCAAGCACGCGCATACGTACTCAAAATATTCGTACACAATCCACAGGGCATAAAGGGGCTGCTAAAAATGTGTCATCGGAGCTAGAATGTTTTGAATTATTCTTTGATCAGTCTATCATAGAACTCGTAACAAATTCTACAAATATCTACATAGGGCAAGTGAAAACTAAATTTTCCAGAGAACGAGATGCAAAAGTTATGGATATCTTGGAAATGAGAGCAATTATTGGCATGCTTTTTGTAATAGGTGTGTTCAGAATTCCGGAAGACGTAATTTGGAAGATATCTAGGATACAACACGAGGTATAGGTACCGAATTGATATATCTCGTCATGTCTCTAAGTAGATTTAGATTCCTTCTGCTAACGGTTAGATTTGATGATGTAAGGGATAGAGCAGTTCGTAAACAACAAGATAAATTAGCTCCAGTTCAAGATATTTTCGAGAAATTAATCAATAACTGCCAACCACACTTTGTTCCAAGTGATTTCTTAACTTTGGATGAACAGCTTGTTGCTTTCCGAGGACGATGCACTTTTAGGCAATATATACCAAATAAACCCGCAAAGTACGGTATCAAAATATTTTTACAAACAGATACAAAGGTACCTTATACCTACCACATGGTAATATACGCAGGTGATCAGCCGGATGGTCCCTATGCACAATCAAATAAAGTTGTGGATATTGTGCAACGAATGTTAGCCCCACTGGATGGTTTAGGTTGTAATGTTACAATGGACAATTGGTTTACTAATATACCTCTAAGTTTAGAGCTCTTAGATCATAAAATTACTGTCGTAGGCATTGTGAAAAAAAATAAGCCACAAATTCCCGAAGAAATCAAAATCACCAGAAACAAGTGAAAGCAGATCCATTTTTGGCTTCCCAAATCAAGGTACT
The DNA here is from genome assembly GCA_963693345.1 of Pieris melete. Taxonomy (NCBI): domain Eukaryota; kingdom Metazoa; phylum Arthropoda; class Insecta; order Lepidoptera; family Pieridae; genus Pieris; species Pieris melete. Next base: position 97,380 of record CAVNZK010000091.1, on the reverse strand, counting down.
TTAGTATCTTACCTGCCCAAACCAAAGAAATTGGTTCTAATGTACTGAACTATGCACTATGATGATCATATCGATTTACAAACGGCAGAAAAACGTAAGCCAGAAATAATAACATTTTACAACAATACCAAATATGGCGTGGACATAGTAGACAAAATGTGTAGTACTTATGACGTATCCAGAAACTTCAGGCGATGGCCACTTACTATTTTTTGATCTTATGAATATAAGTGCTATAAACGGTTATATTATACATACAATAAACTGAAGTCCTTATTTCAGTAATAAGGCAAGGAAGGATTATTTATACGAATTTGGTTTTCCCCTAGTTGCACCATGCATACAACGCAGAATATTTATTGAAAGTATTCCAAAATCCTTGAAAATGAAAGGAAAATGCTTTTAGGTATGAATGACCCATCAGAATTACAACCATGCCCAGCACAACCCCCCAATACTAGTCGCGTTGGAAAATGTTCCTTTTGTGGCAGAGCGCGCAATAAGTCCAGAAAACAGTGTTACACATGTAACAAGTGGATTTGTCCTCAACATCAGGTTCTACAATGTCCTGACTGCTGTAAAAAAACGAATAAAAAAAGTCATAAGAAAGTTTGAAGTCAAAAAATTATTGATTTTTCTCAAAATTTACAAGAAGTCTGATATTATGTTCCTAATAAATAAATGTTAACAGTTATGCTTTGTCTGTTTTAGTTGCTTAGTAAAGTTTATTTTTATATGATATTGAAATATTTTTATTTTATTTATATTGTCCCTGTCAATCATTACACAAAGTTATTAATATTATGTAGAGCGCGCGAGCACTCGCATTCCAAACAGGGGCGCGTGTACTGGAGTGTTAAGCAGACACTACTTGCTCCATAATCTTCCCTTCTACTAATCCAATCTCTCACCCTTTTTCTGTTTTTTCTTTTTATCTCTCATTAATTTAGCTACACATTCAATAGCTAGTAACAACACAATTTCGTTTAATTCACTTCGATTGTTATCCATGTTTAGCGCAAGAATAGGTAGGTACGAAATAATCTCACGAACTGTCCTGTGTATACGCGATGGTAATACTGGCATGCAAGGGCACGGTATGCATGCCAGTATAACAGCTTGTACACAAAACTGCAATGCGACGTCGCATCGCAAAAATCTGCGAGCTCCCTCTACGCATCGCAAGAACTTGCGAAATCATTCACATCGCGCATTCCTGCGATGTTGCGTCACACTTGACTCCATTTAAGTTCGCTCAGGGACACAGTGTTGCAAAAGTTCCCGATTTTTCGGGAGATCTACTGATTTCGGCTCTTCCCTCCCGATATACCGATTTCACGACCAAATCTCCCGAATTTCCGAAGGTGTTCACCAAACCAAACTATAAAAGACAATTTCCAGACAACCATAGCACGGATTGTGTGGTTCATGTGGAATCACAAGAAAATGAAAAGTTAGGGAACAAAAATCCCATCACGTTAACTAAATTATTCACGGACAATGTTAAAGGAATAGTGGGAGTACACCGAGTGAATGCTCACAAAATAGGCATCACTTTTAAAAACAGCTCCGGCTAATAATTTCCTAAAAATGGACAGTTCTTTTAGGGAGACACGAGTAGAACCACAGCCAAAGTTAAAAGTCGACCTCCCGTGCAAAGCAAGCCAAATACTTTGTCTACAAACTGGGTACCAGTTTATAAGAAAATAGTAAACATTACACTAACAAAAACTATAAAATACAAACGAAAACAGTTTCCTAGCGTTCCTGTTTGTGCCATCACTATTCACATGTCACAAGGTGGGACGTTTGCTGTCATTGTTTATAAATACTCATCCAAGCAACAGCAACAGTTGGTGTACGTGGCGCTGAGTCGGGTAACAAGTTTAGAAGTCTTGCATATTATCACCGAAAAAGATGCTCCATTTCGGTTTAAACACGGACGGGAGGGAAACGATTCACAGACGACAAGAGATATCCATAACGAAAACATTCCACTTCGTGGACACACACTTCGAACAATTACTGATAATGCAGTAAAATTCTGTAATGACTCAAACAATGCAGGACAAACTTTAATAACGAACCCTTAATTCGCATTAGCCTGCTCACTTTGCAGATATTGAAAAAGACACAGTGATTCCAAGGTCTGATTATTGGATTCTGACTGAAACGTGGATGCGTGACAATTGTGATCCAATTTCAATTGAAAATTTTGAATGTGTAACCCGGCAGAATAATCGATCAGATTCTGAAACAAATGCAGCAGGTGGAGTGGCAATTTATAGAAACTATCTTTCATCGACATCCACAGCCAAAATTCTCAACGTTGGACTTTCGGATACAACCCGCCTTATTAGAAACACTGGTGACGTTTGCTTAGCAGAAGTTACATGCTTCACCGCTGATACCACGTTCAAAATGGTTCTTGGCGTAGTTTATATTCATCCTGTAGCAAGTATGTCTAACATCAGTGTTCTGCTACATCAAGCACTATTTCCGTATGTTTATTACAGCCAGTATGTACATCCCATTATGGAAGTTGATACCGATATACCAATTCTTCTTTGTGGCGACTTCAACACAAATGTGAAAAATGACGAAACATTCATAAAATTCATGAAAGACATGTTTAATTTCGATTGTGCATCAGAAGTTAATAACTCAACAACACTAGGAGGCACCACCATCGATTTGACTTTTTCAAGACACATTAAACTCGAAACACATCCATCATTTCCTACTTTTCCTATCATCATCCTATTCTCAACAGAATAACACAGATTGTAAGAAATTAAATATTACACATGTTTAAAAGTTGTAAAACAATTGCTCAACACACATTTATACTTGTAAAAACTATTAAATTGTAAAAATAAAAATTGACATGATTGTATTTATGCGTACAAATAAATCTAACTTGATCAATTTCATTGTGATTTCCAATTACCTCCTTATTTATATACATACAAATCTATTAAACAAATGAAATTAAAATTTTCTTTTGAAAAATGCTACCATTCCATCAGTATTTACTTAAGACGTTGTCACATTCAACTATCGTCAGTAAACCGACTTTACAGACAACCAATTTTTTTCGTAAATTTTATGGATTGTAATATTTTAAAAAGTCTTTTCTCAATAAAAACTAATGTAAACAATTATTGTTTTACTTTACTTACCGGATAGTGAGGCCAATCATTTCCAGAGGCATAACAGGAATTCTCTCCTTGTACGATTGTTTCTGAAGATATGGTGATAATAAACTTAAAAGCTCTTCGAATGAAGATATGCTCATTCTAAAATACTCCAACAAATTTTTTTCGTCGGTTTTCATAGCTTTATATTTTAGAAAAATATTTTCCATAAAATAAAAATAGCTTCCATCGGGATTCATAGTAGTAATAAATGGATGAACCCAAAATCTTCTTTGTTTTTTTTTCCTGTATCTCCTAAGTAATAATAAAAGTGCACATTTCTTTTTACGATCCATGTAACGACCTAGTTTTCAATTCAAAATACGTTTAGTTCGGTTAACGGTCGTCGAAGGAATGGTCACCCTGGGAGACGACTTGCCGCACGAAATCGCATCGCAGCAATTCGTGTCGTAATTTTCTGCGTTGCCTATTCGCATCGCAGTTTTGTGTACAAGCCCTTACTTGCAAATGTATCCGCAGTGTGCCAGTTACTCGTACATGCCAGTTACTTTCATGCCAGCTACTATCCCGTTTTACTGGTATCGCACAAATCGCATTTGACTATGCTACTTAGTGAATTGTGTTGTGAAAATGATATTATAAGCAGAAATCGCAATAGGTAGTTTCGATCCCCACCCGCCTTCTATAAAAAAAAGGCCTCAGTGTGCCACGGACCTCCAGACCACAGGCGAGCCTTCCCGCGCGAGCTGGTTCGCGCGGAGTCTGACGAATCCCATTAACATTCATTTATTTATGACAACATCAACAACATCCAAGACTAATGGGCTGGACCCCTCCCGTCGGCGCCTCGGAGCGCGCAGAGGATTCGTCCGCTGGTCTGCCTCGCTGGGCTTCCCTCGGTTAACCGAGGGTCTCACCCGGTGTGGTACGACCGCGCCCGCGCGCGCCCGTTGCCGCCACGGGGGGGCGCCACCAGCCCCACCGACACGTGACTAGAGGCGCTGCGTGAGCGAAGACGCTCCGCAGCGCAAACGAGGTTCAGGGCCGCTCCAGGCCCGCCCCAACGACCGTCCCGCCGTTGAGCGGGACGCGTATCCACGGGACGTGTAGCCCATGGGCGTAACGGGGTTCCCAGCGCCACTTAAGGGTGATTGCGCGGAAGATAGCAGTTCCGCCAAGGGCTCAGTTGTTGCTCGGACGTAAACAAGAAAGGTGGTTGGTTTCGAGGCCGCATACTGTGAGTTCGTTGTGTATTATTTTTATTAGTTGTTGTGTAATTGTTTTAAGGTTAACGGTTGTTTTTAAAATACCCAAAGTCGTGTTGTTTTGATTGTATAAGATTAATTTTAAGGTAGATTTAGTGTGATTTCGAATATACCGTGTTTTGTTCTTTAATGGAGTTATTTTTGGTTACCTAAATCACTTCTTACGTTATTTCGAATTGTTTTTTTTTATTTGATTATCACTTCTGGTTGCTAAAAGTATTATCATAGTTGCTCTTGTTCCAAATACTACGCACATGTTTCGAACTTTGGACGTTGCTGTTCTTTTGTCCTTTAAAGGCCGCTTCACACATATCAGTGAAGCCACGGTTCCGTCAACGTGTCCGCTCAGTTCAGTATCAGTGATACAGTATTGCGTCAGTCATTCAATTCACCCATGTCAGTACTCAGTTTACGGAGCTTCAGTGAAAACGTGTCCGTCGCGTTGTCAATTAACGTGATTATGGCTCTGTTCAATACTACGCAGCCAGCAATGATAGCTGTTGCTTTAGACGAAGAAGAAGAGCAGCATCAAGGAAAAAAAAGAAAATGGGTGCATGAAGCATGGCAATTAAGAGAGACGTAAGGAGAATTCATCACAATATACAAAGAATTAGTTAAAGAAAATATTTTAAAATGTGAGAGAGCTGCTTCAAAATTCTTCTGCAATAAATAAAATGTAACAAATAATAATGCGGCGTCAGTGATCCGACAAAAAATATCGTTGACAACGAATCCGTCCGTGATTGCCGGTGTCGGCACTGACACTAAGAGCACTGTGTCGTCACTGACACTGACAAGTGGGGATGCGTGAAAATGCGTGAGAGAATGTATGAAAGAATATTTCGCACTGTGCCGGTACTGTGTCGGAACTGTGGCTTCACTGATATATGTGAATCGACCTTAATGTAGAATCGGCGCAGACTTGTAAAAAATGGCGTATTGAAAACTATGGACTAGAAATTACGAACTTAAATTTGCCGTCAGCTTTATATGAGAGTTTACTCCTAAAGGGCCTGATCGACGGACGAATAAGACCGCGGTTTTATGGCTCGTCGGTAAAGCTCGCCGGTGTATCATTGCAAAACCACGGTTTTAAATACCGCCGAGCCTGGCTCGCGGCTCGTCGTCGTGTTATATTTTTTAATCGGCTCGCCATACAAAACCGCGTGTCGATCACGGCCGGCGAGCCGAGCCGTCACTTTTCGGCGACAGCGCTAGAGGACGGATGTGTGCCAGAAGAGCTGTGTACCTAACTACCTACTACAAACTTCGCGTGCGTGCTCAGTCACAATAATGGATCTACGTACTTGCAGCCACGATTTTATAATACAATTTATAAATGTCTTTCGAGACTGTCCCTGTTTATGGCAAACTAAATCAAGCGAGTATAAAAACAAAGAAAATAGGCTTGCAGCATATAATAAACTCGTGGATATTGCAAAAAAATACGAAACAAACTCGGATATAACCGACATTAAGAAAAAAATTCAGTCACTACGAGCTTCCCACAGGAAAGAACGAAACAAGGTTAAAGCGAGCATGAGAACCGGCTCCGGAGTTGAAGATTTGTATCAGCCAAAGTTGTGGTATTATAAGGAGCTAGAATTTCTCAACGATCCGATCGAAAGTAAGTATATAGGTAATATAGGTGCGTACCTATCAATTTTACTATAAATAAATAAATAAAAAATTGGTTATTGACAAGTAGGTAACAATAATTGTGGTATGTAAGTATGTAGTTCTTTATTAACACATAAATTTATTTTTTAATTTTATTTATTTTATAAATATACAGGGTGTAACGGTTAAGCGTAGTCATATTTTAAGGGCTTGTTCTACTCATAAATACGAACAATTTTTACTATGGGAACAACTTCGAAATCGCAATATGAAATATGACTACATCTAAAGGTTACACCCTGTATATATAAACAAATAACATCAACTAATGAAACAAATATGACTGTAATACAGACAATTATTTTACAGCTACAGCATCACTGTCAACTCTTCGAGGTGACGACGATGAGACTCGTAGTCAAGTATCAACTCAAGATTCTCTGAACGATGTGAGTACCTATTATAATTACGAATTTATCATTATTTCTTGCCATGGTACAACCCCAGAAGTATTGAAGTATTTCACAAAATCTTCCCTAACTTTTTTTGCATTATTGCTTGAATTTCCAGTACGGGTCACATGTATGGGCTCTAAAATACCACCCGGGCTTAGACCTTCTTGAATTGTACCAGTAATATGATTTTCTGTGTCACTGTCACCTGGAGTGATGTAATCCCTTCTAGATTTGCATAAATAATTATGCAGAGTGCAACAAGCCAATACCACAAAACTAATATCTTCGACTGATTGGAAGTTGATAGCACTGTGAAATATTTGAAATCTTGCGGCTAAAATACCGAACGCATTTTCTACTATCCTCCGAGCTCTGCACACTCGATAGTTATAGATTCTCTTATCATGATCATTCAATTCTCGTTGTGGATATGGCTTCAAGAAATCTGGTCTTAAGGCGAAAGCTTCATCACCAATGTACACAAATGGTAAAGGATCTGAGTCCTGTGTTGGTTTTTCCGGTGGTGGTACATTTAAAGCACCTTCATTCAAACGCTTATAAAATTCTGTCTTTTTTAAAACTCCTCCATCAGAAACGCGGCCGTTAATGCCGACATCAACATATATAAATTGGTAATCTGCGTCGACAATTGCCATGAGAACAATACTATGAAAGCCTTTATAATTAAAGAAATGGGATCCAGCGCCAGGAGGTGGAACTATTTTGACGTGTTTACCATCTACTGATCCAAGGCAATTGGGGAACTGCCACTTGTTTTGAAATTGTTTAGCTATCATTTTCATTTCTTCTATATTACCAGGAAACTGAAACAAGACAAGAGGTACTTTAATTATTTGTTTTATTGCAGATAATCAGTCCACCGCCATCGCTTAATTCATTGCCTGGACAGTCATCTCAAACTCCATCTCCAGCTACAACGCCTGAACCTCCATCATTTAGAAGGAAACGAAAAGACGACAATGTAAATCATATGTTTAGATTGATTAGTCAACGTCTGAGTCAGAAAGATGATGAGTTTGATATTTTTGGGAAAAACGTTGCTATAAAATTAAGGACAATGACGAAAGAACAGAAAATGTTATCAGAGAAACTAATCAACGATGTAATTTTTTATGGGCAAATGCAACGGCTCTCTGTAAATTCAGAAGTTAACGTGGGACATGGAAATGTAAATTATTTGACTGCAACTGCTCCAGTAAATACTAGGTCTTCCATCTATACGCCCAGTGCGACAACTCTACCACAGTTTCAAGTCCAGACAGCTACAGATAATCAACAATTTGACTTAGAAAACTCAAACGAGCTGTCATATTTTGTTTCAAATTTTTTACCATAACTTTGTTTTTTTTTTTTTCAAATATTGTTGTATTGTTCTGAAGTAGCTACTGTGAAAATTTTTAAGTTCAAATAAATATTTTACTTACCTTCATGTATTCGTTTTTCAATGCACCGTAAATAGCTCTGCATGTCTCTGGAATAATTCTTCCCAAAGTTTGCCTAGATATTAACGTAGGATACTGCAAACTGGTTTGATTTTTCCCTTCTGCCAGGTATCTGATTGTAGCAGTCAGACGTTCATGTGGAGAAATAGCTTCTCGCATTACAGTGTCTTGTTTTTGTATTAAAGGTGTGACTAAAGATAACAACTCCTTGTACGATTCCTCAGACATTCTCAGATAATTTTGGTAATCAAGTGGCTCTGCTGCCAATTCTTGAATTAAATGGGTATGTGACAAAGCTTGCCTTTTTTCAATCCAACTTTTAACCCAAATTTTAGGGCGTTTTCTTTTTTTTTCATAACTGCGTAATATCCTATGGCAAGATAACACAAGGCTTCAGACTCGGAACAAGACATGTTTGCGACTGTTTTGCTTGCTAATCGATCAGCACCAACGAGCCGCGAGCCAGGTTCGTCGGTATTTAAAACCGCGGTCTTATTCGTCCGTCGATCAGGCCCTTAAACAATAAAGATTCAAGAAAGCAGAATTTCGGACATGTGGGTTATTTATATCCGTTTGTAAAGTGCAAACGATCAAATTGTTTGTCAAATTTTACGTGTTTGTCAAATTATTTAACAGTGTACTGCTGTGTTTGAGGCGTTTGTCAAACAATGTACGTGTTTGATGAAAATCTGGATTGATGTCTAGTTTGACAAACAGGTTAGAACGTGAACGGCGGTGTTTGTCAAACAAGTTCGTTGTAATGACATCATGGAGGACGCTACGCTCAGTGACGATATGCAATATTACGAACTAAGAATTTACGTTGCACTTCATATCTTTTTATCGTGATATGCCGATGTTATGGAAAATAAAATCAAAAGATTATATGGACAAGAACAATAGAAGCACAGCAATAAAAAAAATGACAAATTTACTGAAGATGTGTCGCCGGAACATTACGAAGGAAAACGTGAAGAAAAAATTAATATTCTACGTACGAGTTTCAAAAGTGATAACAACAAAGTCAAAAAGTCAACGTTTATCTAAAATAACAAACATTGCTAACCATATTAGCAATACAACAGGACGGGTTTGCCTTGTTGTAGATGTTCTAAAGAAAATAAACAGTCTCAGATCCCAGTACCTCGCAGAGACATTTAAGCTGCGCAAGCTCCATTTATTCATATCAGAGTTTTTTTTAAAACAACGGTATATTGTACATAATGATAATGATACTTCTTGTCCACTTGAAGGAAGGATAGACATTCAAGAATGCAAATGAAACTTTACGAGTAGGTACCTATTCGTTAAGAAGTATTATTTATCATTTTCAGATGAAAACATGCAAAAGTGGTTCTGGCGGTTCATTCTAACAGTATACTGGTTCATTGGTGGTCCCATTCCTTCGTTTTCTGGATGTTTCCGCTGACGCAGACGCTTCTCAATCCAACTTGGATAGCCCACTACCCCAAGCTGAGCCAGACACTCAGCACTCACATGAAGAGGAGACAACATCTTATAATGTACGAGTAATTATTTTTATTTAGGAACTTATTGTTTCATCTTGCCAGGGTTACTTTTCCAATGTCATTATAATAAACTTGAAAGTGATTCTTGATTTCTGCACCATGTAGTTGTGACTCTCGATCTTGTCTTGCTATTTGGATTAGTTCTTCCAGACTTTCATACGTTGTTTGAAATAGAGAATCACCTTGAAAACGTGCTTGTTTCGTGTATAAGTGGGCACTCTTTTCGACAAGTACATTATGTAAAACACAGCATGCTAATACAATCTCCAAGGAACTTTCTACAACTCTTCTACCGCGTGAAAGCCTATAGTTAAATATTGCTTCTTTCCGTTTTAAATTTCGTAATGGATATGGTTTCATTGTGGTGTAATGTATAAGGCAACTCTGTGCTCGTGCCAGGCAGGGGTTTTCCTTCTGGTATATGTAACTTATGCGACTTATTGTTTAAGATGTGTCTTAGTTTGCTCTTAGCATAAACTCCCGAACCACCAACTCTACCATTCATTCCGAAATCAACATACAAAAATTTATAATTAGCATTTGCTAAAGCTAATAATACAATACTGCTATACAGATTGTAGTTGTAGAAATGTGATCCACTGTTAGGAGGACATTTAATCTAAAATATAGTTATTTAATCAAAAATCTACTTTGTTCCACTCAGTCTCAGTATTTGGTACCTGCAATAATGATCGTTTTATTAATTTCAGAACGAACATCCACCTAAAAGGAAGAAAAAGAAACTGAAAACTCCTCAAGATAGAGACGCTTGACGCTAGATGGCTTAAACAAAGAAGCGACTGCAACAATGAGACAGATGTCTCAACATATTACTAGTAATACACCCACTAAAAATGACAACCACATTGCTACATTTTGTAACTTTGTAAACAGTGAGTTGACTAGTATCCTTCAGGCAAGCAACAATACTTATGTAAATAAAGCTAAGCGGAAGATCCAACTGTGCCTATTTGACATCTGGGACGAGATTGAGATTTTGCCTGAGAGACCATCCACTGGTTTCACTAACTATTCTGAAAATTCTGTAGTGTCTGGAACTGCCAGTTCTCTTGTAATTAAGAGAAACGAGAAGAAAAATGTGCAGCCCTATAACCCCCAAAAAGAATAGACAATGTCAAACACTGCACAGAGCACGAAATTCCTTTACCTGTGGCTGAAAATACTCAGAAATAGAATGAAGAAATTGTATACAACATAAATATGATCCTGAAGAATACGAATGTTTAAATAAATGTCTTCGGGCGTCGGGAAGTGACGACCCCATCGCCCACTGGTGAAATAACCTGTGACAGAGGTTATTTCACCAGTGCAATCAGTCAACCCCCTAGTGGGAGTGCCATGCTGTTGCTTTAGGGCTTCAGCCAAATGGGCAGGCACGACCGGGGCAGTACCACTGTTTCACAGAAAACCGGCGTGAAGTGATGCAATAAGTTCATCTTATTGTACTCGCGTTTCGTGCGGTGAGTGAGACTCCCGGAGCCCATCAATCCACCCCCCATAAGTATGAAGATGCAGTTAAAACAGAGATTACCCCAGGGGGGTACCACACGTTTCCGCTGTGGGGAATCCCCCTCTGGGCGTCCATCATCGGAACAATTGGTATTCGATGGTGGATGCACAGGCTGCCCTTCGTATTCTGGGGGGGGGGCAAAAACTGCGCTAAAAACTTATGCATTAATAGGTTTCGATCTCGGGGCAAACGGAAGCATTTACCTTAGGCAACTCCTTCCACGCTTACGGTAGACTTTACAAATGTTAGGGGGCTGAAAACTAATCTAGACGCGGTTCACTTTTACTTAGAAACTGCGAAGCCGGCCTTGTTCTTCCTTACTGAGACTCAGATATCCTCCCCGGCTGATACTTCTTACCTCTCCTACCCGGGGTACAAATTGGAACATTAATTTGTGCCGCGGGCGGGAGTTTGCGTGTACGTCAGGGAGGATATCTGTTCTCGTCGCCTCGGGACGCTTGAAGGAAGGGACCTATCTAACCTCTGGCTGCGCGTAGACTGCGATGACCATCCGCAATTCTATGCGTGCCTGTATAGGTCCCATAGCGGAAATGACGAAACTAACCGACTCATCGAGCACATTCAGACGGCTACAGATTCCCTGCTCGAAAGGGTTCCTACCGCTGAAATCGTGATATTTGGCGATTTTAACGCCCACCATGCCGATTGGCTTGGCTCTGATACCACCGATCACGCGGGAAGATCCTTTCACGACTTTGCTTTAGCCTACGACCGGACACAAATGGTCCCTGCGATTACGCGAATTTATTAGTATCGCCCAGCTCATGGAGAGATTAGATCAAAAGACTCTAGAGGCTCATCATCCCTCAAAGCGTCCCTGTGCATCCAAGTTTGGCCTTCCATCCGCGGACTCCGAAGGCCTCCCTCAAAAGAACCTCCCATGTGTAATGGAGACATACCCAGACACCACCTATAAGAACCAATTCCTAAAAGTTTCCCTGGATACCAATTTAAATATAACAGCCTCTGTGCACTAAGTCCCCATTCCAAACCATTGTTACAAATTTGTCAATTACCCATTAAGAGCCAGGCAATCATCAACATCCTGAATATGGATCTAAAATCAGTGATGGCAAAACTTGAATCTAATCCAAACTTTATCAGCAATTATAACAAAGAAACTCAGAGGACCATAAGAATTCAAATGCTGAGGGACACCTTTGGGGACATACAGAGGACACTCGCACGATGGTATCGTGAACAGATACTGTTATAAAAAGTAAAAATCTCCTTAATTATTATCTATCTCTAAATACTCATAATTTTGTATTAGCATATTAATCCTCATTTCACAGAGATACAACATTTATATCATAGATTTTATTATTACTGGGAGTCACTAATTTAATTCAAAACAACATCAGAACAAAATCATGAACAAAAATCAGAATATAACAAGGTGTTAATATTCAATATTCATATAGTGTCAAAGATACAATGGCACAGCATGTGTCCAAGGTAGAAAGCTTGGCAAAGCAACTACGGGAGACTGGTGAGAAAATCAGTGACATCAGTCATGAATAAAATTCTAAGTAAGTTACCATCAATATACCGTTCACGAAGTTTTGCGAACTAAAACAAATGATGATATTATTGACCTAGCAAAAGAATTGGGATATAAAAATAAGCTTCTTTTTGGATTGAAGTTCACTCCTATGAAGATACTGCAAAAGAAAATCCCTTGAGGAATTATGCACTTTTGCATTCACTATATTATCACTGCCACATTCAAATGCAGAGATAGAAAGAGTTTTTAGTGACATGAACGATAAAAAACGATAATTCTACATTCAAGTTTTATCATAATCGAAAGCAAGCTGCATCGACTGCATCTTTGTTGCAAGAATTTAAAAGACTGTCTTTAAATAGTGTTCAGACTCATTTGTAATAAAAATTTTCAGATTTCATTAGTAATAGAAATGGCATTTCAATAATTACTTTCAACTGCCAAAGTCTAAATCACAAATACGATTTACAAGATTCAGTTAAGAGGCAAACAAATGTGTTACTTCTTACCGAATCTTGCATGACGCCTCATAATCCGATTGAAATACCTTATTTTAATTGTATTGTTCAATTCAAACGAACTGTTCCAAAAGGTGGGGTAGCTATTTACCAAAATAATAAAAATGTAACTAATGTTATGACTCCGAATATTGAAATAAATATTGCACACATTAGCGATGTTAATGTTAGGAGCTCATTTGTTGGAGATATTTGTGCGTGCTTATGCAAACTTAGAAATGGCCTACACATAGTCATGGTAGCTATTTACATTTCTCCGAATACAAAATTAGACGAGGTAGAGCATTTTGTTCATCGCACTTTACTGGAGTACACTGAAGAAGGGTCGGAAATACAAATAGTAATAAATTTCCACTTATCTTGGCTGGCGATTTCAACATCAACTTTGCTGGATCAGAGCGGTTGACAACTTTTCTTTCGAAAATATTGAATATGCGACCACCATTGACTTGGTATTTTCCAGATATTTAGAGGATATCAAGTCTCAAACTTATGTTTCTTATTTCAGTTACCATAAACCTATAGTTTCAATTATAAATATTCCTGAATAACCTACATGTATTGTAAAAATATTTTGAACGATATTAACTTCTCATTTATTTAAACAAAGAAAAAAAATTGTTTTCTTATCGGTCACCACGCTCAAAAAGTGTAACTTGAATTAATATCAAAGAAAAAAAACAAGTGAAAAAAATACTGCATAAATAAAATAAATAAATAATTGTAATTGCATTAATTTACAAAAAAATCTATGCAATAGCTTTCCCGCGGCAGTCTCCGAGTGCCACATGTCTTATTTATTAGTAAGCCTGTTTGTTACCAACTGTTTTTGTAAACGTACAAATGAGTTTGATTTTTTTGATTGCTTTTTTTTGTCACTAGGTGCGCTAACCTCCCTAGTCTGAGCTATTAAAACGTGAAAAAGTGTAATGCAATAAGTGATTAAATAAAACATTTAATAAGAAATCTTCGAGTTTATAATTTGGTAATATTGCCAATTACCAACAGGTTATAGGCCCATAAGCTCTCTGAGTTAAATTCCTTTGATCCAAAGAAATTACAGGCTAAATATACTCTACTGGTGAAGATATGTGGCGGAGACTGGGAAAGTATCAAGTCAGAAGTAATAGCCTCACTAGACTGCAGTTATCAAACACTTTATCACACAATCACAGGGATGATAACCATCTAGCGAAGTTATGGGGATGTTACTGATGACATTAATTCGATTGTCATACAACGCTTTCCGTATCCAATATAATAATGCGTTCAGGGTGCTGTTGCGGCTGCCTCGATTCTGCAGCGCATCGGGGATGTTTGCTGAGGCGCGGGTGGATTGTTTTTACGCCACCATACGCAAGAGATGTGCATCCTTAGTGCGCAGGGTGAGAGCTAGCGGTAACGGTATCCTCCGCATTATCGCGGACCGAGTCGATTGCCCATCACTGTTCCTCTATTTCATGCGGAATGATTCCGGTATGAATTAATGTAAACATACTAACACTTAGATTTAAGGTATTAAGCTGTAATTTACTAACATTGTTATGGAACCTTGTTTTCTGAATTAAACAATTAAATTAAATTAAAGTCTCCACCAACAAAGTGAAAGCCCAATCAGAGATGAATGCTACATTTAATAAGGACCTCTCCAAGCAACTTAATCAGCTGACCACTAGTATCGCCCAGCTCATGGAGAGATTAGATCAAAAGACTCTAGAGGCTCATCATCCCTCAAAGCGTCCCTGTGCATCCAAGTATGGGCTTCCATCCGCCAACTCCGAAGGCCTCCCTTAAAAGAACCTCCCCTGTCCATTTTTAAACCACATGAGAGAGGGGCTTTGGAGCGGTAGCAATGCATAGCGCGGACTTTGTAATTTTAGTCGCCATGAATCATTGCACGGGAGAGCAGCGCGCGTTTTGTGTCCGTGCTTTTTAAGAGAATGCTTAATCTTATGTGACTGTTCGGCGGCTTTATCGTGCTAAATTCGAATTGCGGCGCATCAGTGAGTGTCCAAGCACTAATTTAATTAAACAATGGATCCAAAGATTTGAAAGAACAAGAACGACACAAAAAATGCGGCCTCGCGGTCGCCAAAGAGTTTCACGGACCGATGAAAACATTCAGCGAGTTCGGAAGTCTGTACGCGCGAATCTACGAATGTCGGAGCGGAAACGTTCGTTGACGATGGGAGTCTCTAAATCGACATTGCAGCGAATTTTGCAGCTTGATTTAAAATTACATCCTTATAAGACATATATATATATATATATATACAGCTAGTGCAGGAACTAAAGGCAACAGACTTCGAATCAAGATTGAGATTTGCAAATGAAATACGGGATGAGTTCAACAATTTCAACAACATCCTGTTCTCTGATGAAGCCCATTTTTACCTGAATAGATTTGTAAATAAACAGAACTGTAGGTATTGGCAGCAGAAAATCCTCGGGTAAAACATCAGAAGCCGCTACACTCACCAAAAGTTAGTTTGGGCGAAATGGGAAACATCGGACCATTTTTCTTTGAGAAAAACCGTGGCCAAGCGGTAACCGTCAATTACGAACGCTATACTGCTACTGCTATATGTTGAGAAGTTTTTTAATTCCAAAGCTGCAAGAATCGCGAGGGTATACCAGGAATACTTGGTTCCAGCAAGATGGGGCTGTGTCACACTTCTAATGTGAGCATTGAGGTGGTAAGAGAAATGTTCCCACAAAAATTAATTTCACGAAGGGGTGACATCTCCTGGCCCCCAAGAAGCCCCGATCTCACTCCAGCAGACTTCTTTTTGTGGGGGCTACCTTAAGAGTGGAGTATACTCTAATAATCCAACAACTCTGCAGCAATTGAAGCTGAACATTCGGCAAGAAATGGAATCCATTTCGAAGGAAACTCTAACGAAAGTTTTCCAAAATTTTGATGCCAGATTGGAAGAATGCTGTAACCGTTAAGGACGTCATTTGGACAACGTAGTTTTTAAAAAGTAAATTTCATTTAATTATCTTTGAATTATAATAAACATTTGTACTAAGGTATACAGTTTTTTTTTCCTTGTATTTTCAAAAGTTTATTTCTCTCTGGGCCACCCAGTATATGCTTTAAGCCTTATATATTGCTCTGCACGTTTCTGGTATAATTATTGATAATGTACATTGGGGAACTATGGTAAGAAACTGTAAGCTGGTATAAGTTTCTCCGGTAGCTAAATATCGCAGAGTTCCTAGTAAACGATCTTTTGCACTGATTGGGCATCTAAAATGAGTTTCTTGTTTTGAAATTAATGGTGCTACCTTTAACAATATATAGCTAAAAACAACTTCGTCTATTCGGAGGTCTATTTTGTAGGACTTTATATCTTCCAGTCTAAGTAAGCAACTGGAGCAGTGCATAAATAATATGTGTAATAATCATCATGACATGTTTAAAAAAATTATAGAATACAAAGTATCTGCGAGGCATGACATGATTGATCTATGTTATTATAGTACTCAGAGGTATGCATCTCTCACTAGGAAGGGATTTTAATAACTCTAGAGATCAGTCCTTTATGTTTATTTTCAAAATTAGTTGAACATTAATATTGATGCTGCCATGGAATTATACCATTTGTCACAAAATGTGTTGCTAAATGTAGAAGATATTCATTCATGTTTAGCACTAAGGGCCGAAACACATAAGCGCGTTGCGGCGCCGCGCCGCTGAAATCGGCAGTGCGCTATAGCGGTGCGGCGCCGCAACGCACGACGTGAATTCCAGCGTTATGACGTCATACTTGTTGACAATGATGCAGTTTGTTTCTAACACTCTTGCAAACAACACGTGTCAACCGAGAAGCAGTTTTAAAATTAAAATGTCTGACGTTGACGTCGATCTGTTTATATCTTCGGTTCAGGAACACCGTTGTTTGTGGGATACACTAGTATCCCTTATAGCCCTTATAATTGTAAAACAGTGATCCACTGTGCGCAGGACATGTAATACGGACATGTTTACCATCAAGAGCTCCTATGCAGTTAGGAAAATTTGCTTTCTTGTCAAACTCAATAGCGACATCTTCTAGAACCTGTTTTGTTATAGGAGGTATATTTTGACTTGATAGATGTTTCCATATGGCGCGACAAACTGTCCTTACAATTTTTGCTATTGTACTTGCTCCTCGGAAGTAATTCGTATGCATGGTTTTAAAGTCACTGCCGGTTGCTAGAAATCTAAAATGAAATAATAATTAGTAGGCAAATAATAAAATAATACAAATGTAGGTATAATCAAACTCAAACCGCGCAGGTAATAGTGTTGCTAAAGGAATAGATTTTCAAAGATAGACAGGTAGTTTTTCAAAGAAGTACTCAATAAATATTTTACATTATGGTTGTTCTAGGCAAAGTCAATCAGTTTTTAACTTGCCTAAGTCAAGAAAAAGCAGAAAATTATTCTTTTTCGGCGGCCAGCCATTTATATGAAATTGGATGGACCGAAAGTACTTATGAAAGTTATATCAAATTTTATATGTAGTATAAATGGAATCTAGGGAATTTTAGTCTTTATTACTATTTTTCACTTGTGAAGTTTTTTGTTGCAGGTAATGATTTAGTCAAGAAGTGGAAGGCCATAAAAGATAATTTTGCTAAATATCAAAAAAAACTAAAAGATGCCAATCGATCAGGAGCTGGAGCTGCAAAAATTAAAGAATATCACTTGAATAAACAATTACAGTTTTTGAAAAAGGTTTCACAAAATGCAACTGATTCCAGTTTATGCGTAGCGGAAGGAGATATTGAGAATGAAATAACGGCATTGCCTCGTTATAAAAGTCAACCACGAAAACGAAAGGCAGATGATAAGGATGATATTGAAGAAGATTTATTGGCAATATTAAAAACACCGGAGAATAGACATTTGCATTTTTTCAAGGGGATTTTACCATCTCTACAATCGTTAAATGAGAATCAAACATTGATATTTCAAAGTCGGGTGCTTCAAATATTAACCGACATTCTTCAACCTTCAATTCATCAAAATACACATCACGGCTATAATCAAGAATATCAGCATCAGGGTTACAATCAAGGATATTCAACTATGAGATACGATAATACGGTTCAGAGTGGCTACCACACTTCTACTCCTGGAAGTTCGATTACTGAACAGAGGACTACCTCATCATCAAACCAACAACGTCCAATAAATTCACCATTTTTACTGGACGAAACGTCAGCTACTTCCTATGTTTCACAAGATGAGGAGTTTGATTTTTCTTAAATTGATCATTACATTTTTTAAGGCCTATTAAAGTATTCTTAAAGTAAGAAAATTGTATAATGCAAAAAGCTTAATTTGATTCTGTCTTGTTTCATTTGAACCTGGCTTTGTACCACTAGGTACCCCCAAACCATGAACACTAGTGATGCAAAATTTTTATCGACACCCCGCTAGTACCACAGGTGTATAAAGCCAGGGGTACAAATAAAACTAAACATTTGATTCCGAGTGCCATAAACATCAATAAAAAAAAATAAGAAACCTATTTGTTTTACCTTAAAGTTAAGCCCAGCATTTCCAAAGCAGTAACTGGTTTTCTTCCTTTATTTTTTTTCTTCTGTATATATTTTGATAACTCGCTTAATAGCTCTTCAAATGATGATATACTCATTCTAAAGTAGGCAACAAATTTTTTTTCGTCTATCTTTAATGCTTCGTATTTTTTAGAAAAGAACTCGCCATTTGGATTCATACCCTTACTTAATGGATGTATCCAGTATCTTCTTTGCCGTATTTTTAAGATAGAATAATGTCTTCTTAATAACAAATAAGCAATAAGTTTATTACGATCCATCGCAGAGAGACGTCTATCCACACTCAAAAATCACGAGAAAATGGTTGCCCTACCATAATGCCCTGTTTCGCGACGCCGCAACGCGGCAACGCAACTGCCGATTTTGGCGTTGCGGCGCCGCAAAAATAAGCAGTTTGCGTTATGTGTTTCGGCCCTAACAGTACCTCTGCGCGGAATGGCCGTTAGAGGTAATAGTGCAGTAGATGGAATATTGTTTCTCATCTCTCACTAGTAAGCATTGTGCATGTGCTATTAGGAATTTTCGCCTATACTCATGCCCAGTCATGTTATACCGAGACTGAATCTACCAACGGAAAGCCTTATCCCACTTGACTCTCCCTATTTTAATAACTCTAGAGATCAGTCCTTTATTTATGTTTATTTTCAAAATTAGTTGAATATTAATATTGATGCTGCCATGGAATTATACCGTTTGTCACAAAATGTGTTGCTAAATGTAGAAGATATTCATGTTTAGCACTAACAGTACCTCTGCGCGGAATGGCCGTTAGAGGTAATAGTGCTGTACGCAAACGTAAATATGACAATCCCCGCCTCACGATGAATAAAGAGCCAATAATATTTACCAACAAAATAAGGATCCTGGGCGTAGAAATAGACGCTGCATTAACTTTTAAAGGCCACATTGACAACTTGAACAGTAAGACTATATCAATATATAGACAAGTTTCGAAAGTAGCAAAGATAGGATGGGGCTTACAGCCGGACGTCACTGCAACCCTATACATTACAGTGAACGTCCGCGGGAGTGGGAACGGCATGGACTGAGTGGCAAGACGGGACCTAGATTAAAAATAAAAAGGTGAGGCTGGCTCCGTACTGTACAGTGTACCAGGCGGAGCTAGCCGCACTGAGGGACGCAGTGACATATCTGACCAAGGGAAGGCGGAATGCGGCTGTGCTCTCATTAGGAAGCATTGTGCATGTGCTATTAGGAATTTTCGTTTATACTCATGCCCCGTCGTGTTATACCGAGACTGAATCTACCAACGGAAAGCCCTATCCCACTTGACTCTCCCTATTTTAATAACTCTAGAGATCAGTCCTTTATTTATGTTTATTTTCAAAATTAGTTGAATATTAATATTGATGCTGCCATGGAATTATACCGTTTGTCACAAAATGTAGAAGATATTCATTCATGTTTAGCACTAACAGTATCTCGGCGCGGAATGGCCGTTAGAGGTAATAGTGCTGTACGCAAACGTAAATATGACAATCCCCGCCTCACGATGAATAAAGAGCCAATAATATTAACCAACAAAATAAGGATCCTGGGCGTAGAAATAGACGCTGCATTAACTTTTAAAGGCCACATTGACAACTTGAACAGTAAGACTATATCAATATATAGACAAGTTTCGAAAGTAGCAAAGATAGGATGGGGCTTACAGCCGGACGTCACTGCAACCCTATACATTACAGTGAACGTCCGCGGGAGTGGGAACGGCATGGACTGAGTGACAAGACGGGACCTAGATTAAAAATAAAAAGGTGAGGCTGGCTCCGTACTGTACAGTGTACCAGGCGGAGCTAGCCGCACTGAGGGACGCAGTGACATATCTGACCAAGGGAAGGCGGAATGCGGCTGTGCTCTCACTAGGAAGCATTGTGCATGTGCTATTAGGAATTTTCGTTTATACTCATGCCCCGTCGTGTTATACCGAGACTGAATCTACCAACGGAAAGCCCTATCCCACTTGACTCTCCCTATTTTAATAACTCTAGAGATCAGTCCTTTATTTATGTTTATTTTCAAAATTAGTTGAATATTAATATTGATGCTGCCATGGAATTATACCGTTTGTCACAAAATGTAGAAGATATTCATTCATGTTTAGCACTAACAGTATCTCGGCGCGGAATGGCCGTTAGAGGTAATAGTGCTGTACGCAAACGTAAATATGACAATCCCCGCCTCACGATGAATAAAGAGCCAATAATATTAACCAACAAAATAAGGATCCTGGGCGTAGAAATAGACGCTGCATTAACTTTTAAAGGCCACATTGACAACTTGAACAGTAAGACTATATCAATATATAGACAAGTTTCGAAAGTAGCAAAGATAGGATGGGGCTTACAGCCGGACGTCACTGCAACCCTATACATTACAGTGAACGTCCGCGGGAGTGGGAACGGCATGGACTGAGTGGCAAGACGGGACCTAGATTAAAAATAAAAAGGTGAGGCTGGCTCCGTACTGTACAGTGTACCAGGCGGAGCTAGCCGCACTGAGGGACGCAGTGACATATCTGACCAAGGGAAGGCGGAATGCGGCTGTGCTCTCACTAGGAAGCATTGTGCATGTGCTATTAGGAATTTTCGTTTATACTCATGCCCCGTCGTGTTATACCGAGACTGAATCTACCAATGGAAAGCCCTATCCCACTTGACTCTCCCTATTTTAATAACTCTAGAGATCAGTCCTTTATTTATGTTTATTTTCAAAATTAGTTGAATATTAATATTGATGCTGCCATGGAATTATACCGTTTGTCACAAAATGTAGAAGATATTCATTCATGTTTAGCACTAACAGTATCTCGGCGCGGAATGGCCGTTAGAGGTAATAGTGCTGTACGCAAACGTAAATATGACAATCCCCGCCTCACGATGAATAAAGAGCCAATAATATTAACCAACAAAATAAGGATCCTGGGCGTAGAAATAGACGCTGCATTAACTTTTAAAGGCCACATTGACAACTTGAACAGTAAGACTATATCAATATATAGACAAGTTTCGAAAGTAGCAAAGATAGGATGGGGCTTACAGCCGGACGTCACTGCAACCCTATACATTACAGTGAACGTCCGCGGGAGTGGGAACGGCATGGACTGAGTGACAAGACGGGACCTAGATTAAAAATAAAAAGGTGAGGCTGGCTCCGTACTGTACAGTGTACCAGGCGGAGCTAGCCGCACTGAGGGACGCAGTGACATATCTGACCAAGGGAAGGCGGAATGCGGCTGTGCTCTCACTAGGAAGCATTGTGCATGTGCTATTAGGAATTTTCGTTTATACTCATGCCCCGTCGTGTTATACCGAGACTGAATCTACCAACGGAAAGCCTTATCCCACTTGACTCTCCCTATTTTAATAACTCTAGAGATCAGTCCTTTATTTATGTTTATTTTCAAAATTAGTTGAATATTAATATTGATGCTGCCATGGAATTATACCGTTTGTCACAAAATGTAGAAGATATTCATTCATGTTTAGCACTAACAGTATCTCGGCGCGGAATGGCCGTTAGAGGTAATAGTGCTGTACGCAAACGTAAATATGACAATCCCCGCCTCACGATGAATAAAGAGCCAATAATATTAACCAACAAAATAAGGATCCTGGGCGTAGAAATAGACGCTGCATTAACTTTTAAAGGCCACATTGACAACTTGAACAGTAAGACTATATCAATATATAGACAAGTTTCGAAAGTAGCAAAGATAGGATGGGGCTTACAGCCGGACGTCACTGCAACCCTATACATTACAGTGAACGTCCGCGGGAGTGGGAACGGCATGGACTGAGTGGCAAGACGGGACCTAGATTAAAAATAAAAAGGTGAGGCTGGCTCCGTACTGTACAGTGTACCAGGCGGAGCTAGCCGCACTGAGGGACGCAGTGACATATCTGACCAAGGGAAGGCGGAATGCGGCTGTGCTCTCACTAGGAAGCATTGTGCATGTGCTATTAGGAATTTTCGTTTATACTCATGCCCCGTCGTGTTATACCGAGACTGAATCTACCAATGGAAAGCCCTATCCCACTTGACTCTCCCTATTTTATTAACTCTAGAGATCAGTCCTTTATTTATGTTTATTTTCAAAATTAGTTGAACATTAATATTGATGCTGCCATGGAATTATACCATCTGTCACAAACTGTGTTGCTAAATGTTGACGAATATCTTTAGCACTGATTGTACCTCTGCGCGGAATGGCCGTTAGAGGTAATAGTGCTATAGATGGAATATTGTTTCTCATCTCTCACTAGTAATCATTGTGCATGTGCTACTGAGCAAAGTAATAAGTTGATTTATCATGACCAAGTTCCTTCACAGCCGAATGAAGATAATTCATCACCAAAGTCCCCCATGCCAGAGTTTTCTCTTACAAGCAGTGCAAACACTCAAAAAACTACCTAAACCTACATCTTTTCAGATAGGTTGGGACAAGGGCTGGGACAGTTACTAGGAGATGAGTTATCTCAAAATGTACTTAATATTTGTTTACCTGGAATATCTTACCAAGGGATTGTAGATAAAATATTTAATTATCATTCTGTAGGTAGTAGCTCTAATAGCCCAGTCATATTAGGTAAAAAAAGGGGTCAACCTCGGAATGAAAGATAATAAGCTACAAATTGGTATAGACCTTTGTTTTGTCGTTCTAAATGTTGTCTAAAAAGTCACAAATGATACCGTGTCCGCGTCTTAAGATATTGAAGGTCAAAGGTCATAAAAATGGGTTTTTCGTGAATATCTCGCTTTCTATTGCTTAAATGATATTTGTACTTATTATAAAAGTTGTAGAGTAAAAAATTCTCTACAATTTTCGTTTCATGTTTTTTTTTAATACGGTCAACCCTTTTTGAGGTAGAGCGCAAAGAGTGCGCAGCGCACAGTCATATATGGTCCTATGCAAGGTCAAGCGTGAGTTACGGTTATCAGTACGTTATATCAAGTCTATTATTTATTAAATTATTAAACAATGGCCATTATTTATGTACTAATTTTTAATTGTTGATATTTTATTAAAATCAGTAACTTAATTATTTATATTTAACTATTCAACTATAGTATATTATTAATTCTGGAATATATGTAGCATACACATGTATAACACATAAATTTCATATTTTTATCGACATTTTACATCGATATCATAATATCGTCACCCGTAGAGAACTACATAAAACCGGTCTTGCGGGATTCGCGCGTGAATGTGTGCGTGTGCGCAGGTAACGAGTCGTACGTAGCCAGTGCGCTTAGTGGCTTGGTATTTGACGCACATATGTTTATTTCTTTATATTATATTAAGTGAATATTGTAACCAAACATGGAATTAAATTAATT
Source organism: Pieris melete (assembly GCA_963693345.1). NCBI lineage: Eukaryota > Metazoa > Arthropoda > Insecta > Lepidoptera > Pieridae > Pieris > Pieris melete. The sequence goes on along the minus strand of CAVNZK010000091.1, from coordinate 73,375 downwards.
CACTTTAAAATGGTGGTTAATTCATTTTACCCCATATATATATTTATAGTTAAAACGTCATTACATACGTTATCTTCAAAACGTGTAAATTTTTTAATACTTATATACCTGGATATACTTGTCCCTACCCTATGACCTTTTCTATTAATAGCCGGGACAGATGTTCTATTGTATTCAAGGCCACTTTCTCTTTTAAGGGACCACTTTGTATTCGTCAAGATTATTCGTTAGTTTGAAATTGTATCTTCGCAACGACGGACGTACGGTTTTAAGAGGTATGGCTGATTTGTGTTTTATATGTGATAAGTCACTTTCAGAGGGTGTTTCTGTGAATGTTGTACGTGGTTTACAAACTTTAAAAACTGCAAGTATTGAAAGAAATGATGGACATATAGACTATTTAAATACTTTAAGTTCTGTGAATGTGCATTCCGAGTGTCGAAAAGTGTACACTAGTAAAAATGCTATTGTTGCATCGAAACGACGCACAGAAGAGGGTGAACCTTCAACGCCAAGTGCACCTCGTAAAAAAAGAAACGAAGTGTTTGATTTTAAAAAATTGTGCTTATTTTGTGGCCAAGAAGCTAATGAAGTAGCGGAAAGGAAAAAAAGGGAGAAGTACAGACGGACAATAAGTAATGTAAGCACTCTAGCGTTTAAAGAGAACGTAATTAAAAGAGCAGAAGAACGCAACAATTTCTTAGGAGAATTAGTAAAGGAACGTATACTTTACGAGTTTGATTTAATCGCTGCTGAAGCAAAGTATCATACTATTTGCTATACCAACTTTTTAACTCGAGTACCATCTGCTGAGAAGAAGCCGCGCCAAGATGATCAAGTCACTCAAGCAATGAAGGAGATTTTTTGTTATATAGAAAATAATGAAGATTCTCAATTTACGTTGAAAGAACTTAAAGATGTCCTTACGGAGTACATACCCGACGATAAGACGATTATTACAAAACTACAACAAAAGTATTTAACTGACATAATAATTACGAAAAAAATAGGAGCATTTACAATTATATCTTTCCGTGATACACAGGTTAATGTACTATCAAAAGCTTGGTACGAAAATAAAAAAAGCACCCCTGCGGAAGAACGTTTACGTATTGTAGAAGCTGCTGCGGCAATTATTAGGGAAGATATTAGATCATCTGTAGTCGAAACTAAGACGTATCCACCTCCAAATAAAATGCTAGATGGTATTAATGAAGAAATACCAAAAACATTATTACATTTTTTAGAAGAAATTATATTAAAGAATAGAAAAGGACAAGTAGATCATTTAAAAACGAAATGCACATCTATCAGTCACGCAATAATGGCTTCGTATCGATCATTTTCATCACACTACTATTAGGCCTTTCTGTATTTCTTCACAGAAGATATGGATCTAAGAAATTATTGGATGTTTTATCAACTTTGGGATTTGCTGCTCCATATAGTAGTGCTGTACAGTATGAAGTTTCAGCAGTTTACCATCCACAGCCTCGTATTTTACCATCAGAGTCAGGTGCATTGGTGCAATATGTTGGAGACAATGCAGATATTAATGTCAGTACTCTTGACGGTAATAATACTCTTCACGTTATGGGAATGATAAAAATAGTTACTCCGAAAGATGCTGTTATTTATGATGATCGTATAAAAAAATGTACAACTACACCAAGTGCAAAAGAGTTGGCAGCAATATCACATGTATCTCTTTTAGCATATGAAAAGCCAGTTGTACCAGGGTACAGCAAGATTCAAGTCCAAAATCTACATGACGATGAAGTACTAATTGAAAAAAAAATTAATGCTGTTGATTTTTTGTAGTTATACGAAAAATGGAAGAATCTTTCACAGTTGCCAGGGTGGAATGGCTATCTTCAACAACTTACGAAAAATAATAAGAATTTTTCAACTTCTCAAGTTATATTTCTACCTTTCATGGATCATCCGGCTAGTCATTTAGATACAATTTATACCACTTTACATTGTGCTATAAATATTGCCAAGTCACATCAGCAAAAGACGTGCATAATTACATTTGATCAACCCCCGTACTCCAAAGCACGTGAAATGATTGCCGCGTCAGATGCAAACTCAGACTTGTCTAAAACAGTTGTCAAACTAGGAGGATTTCATATGCTTATGTTTTCTTGGATGCACAGGATATATAATGGACGGTAGTGGTCTTAAGGAAGCTTTAAGTACAATATATGCTACAAATTCGGTCGACAAAATGTTGAATGGTCACGCTTATGCAAGAAGTATCAGAGGCCATACATTATTACGACTTGCATTATCAATGAAGATTTTTGAAAAGATGAAGATTGAAGGTTGTATTTTAGATGAGTTAATTGAACAGATAACTAGTCGCGATGTTTCCTACGAAGATGTTGAAGGATGTACAAGTAGCTCCAACTCGTTAATTGATTAATTTCAGGATAAACTGAATGAATTAAAAGCTCGAGGTCCTTTCTTCATTATTTTAGATAAATACATTCAATATTTACAAACACATTATGGTTCAGAAATTGTTGTTGTATTTGACGGATATTCGGACAATAGTAAAAAAATTAAAGCAATGGAACAACAAAGAAGAACTGCTGCACTTTCTAAATCGTATGAAGTTTGTTTTGACGAAACAATGATTGTCCCAATCAGCCAAGAGAATTTTTTATCAAATCGGTCTAATAAAACAAAATTTGTCTACATGCTTGTCGAAAAATTAAAAACTATTGATATCACAACAAAACAAGCCAGAAATGATGCTGATGTTCTCATCATCGAGACAGCTATTGCATTATCAGAACATCAAAAGACTGCCGTCATCATAGGAGAAGATATTGATTTGCTCGTTATTCTATTTGGGCGTACTCAATCACATCAACAGGAAATTTTCTTTAAAAAAGTTGGGAAAGGCAATGTTAAGACGCAAATATACTCTTCCAAAAGTTTTGATCAATATCCGCGTACTAAAAAACACATTCAATTTTTACACGCATTTAGTGGCTGTGACACGACTTCTGCGCTATTTAAAAAAGGAAAAAAACTGTTACTAAAGCATTGGAGAAAATTCCCAATATGGATAAACTGGTGGAAGTATTTCAACAAGAAAACTGCCCGGTACAAACATTATTTGAAAATGGAGTGCGCATCTTGTTGGCATTATATAATGCTCCAAAATCTGAGGACAACATTGATCATTTTCGCTACACGCAATTCATTAAATTAACGAAACTAAATAAACCTGTACAATTGTCAATACTTCCACCAACAAGTGTAGCAGCTCATCAACATATAAATCGCGTCTACTACCAGATTCAAACGTGGTTAGGGAATGACTTAGAACCTCAAGAATGGGGCTGGATGCTTGAAAATGGAATCCTGGATCCCATAAGAACGTTATTATCTCCAGCACCAACCGAACTACTAAATATAATATTTTGCAATTGCAAAAATGGTTGTGGTTCCCGCTGTGGATGCCGAAAATCAGGGCTACTATGTTCTTTAGCTTGTGGCCAGTGCAATGGACAAGCTTGCCTGAACGCTGCACAATATCCTACTTGGATATCCCGATGAAGAAAACGCATACGATCCTGAAATTCTGGAGGGTTTAGAGATGAATATGACCGATAATGAGGATGATGACAATGAATTGAACGTTTTCGAGCGACAACAAGAAGAAGACGACGAAGAAGATGAAAATAACTAGCTTCTATTCACAATTTTATTATAATTAAAACCAATAAAAATTCTTATGATATTTAAACTGACATTTCAACAAATGTATAGTATGGCATATTTAATGATAAATAAAGATATGCATAAAATATATCCCCTTATTGTCTTTTTAACTGAAAATATATATTCCAGAATTAATAATATACTATAGTTGAATAGTTAAATATAAATAATTAAGTTACTGATTTTAATAAAATATCAACAATTAAAAATTAGTACATAAATAATGGCCATTGTTTAATAATTATAATAATTTAATGAATAATAGACTTGATATAACGTACTGATAACCGTAACTCACGCTTGACCTTGCATAGGACCAAATATGACTGTGCGCTGCGCACTCTTTGCGCTCTACCTCAAAAAGGGTTGACCGTATTAAAAAAAAACATGAAACGAAAATTGTAGAGAATTTTATACTCTACAACTTTTATAATAAGTACAAATATCATTTAAGCAATAGAAAGCGAGATATTCACGAAAACCCCATTTTTATGACCTTTGACCTTCAATATCTTAAGACGCGGACACGGTATCATTTGTGACTTTTGAGACAACATTTAGAACGACAAAACAAAGGTCTATACCAATTTGTAGCTTATTATCTTTCATTCCGAGGTGAAACCCCTAAAATGACTGGGCTATAAATTAATATTATTATGTGGTGACAGTATGGGGATAAAAAAAACCCACATTACTCAAACAATCACTAAACTTTTGGAGTATGGTAAAGAAAAAAAATGTATAATAACACTTTGTTATTTTCCATATGCAAGCAATATGGATTATAAATTTAATCAACAGATTTATATTTTAAATCAATTCATTCACTATTTGACATGTCGTCAGTGACGTATTTTTATATTTTGATTGTAACAACTAAATTTACTGTGACAAAAAGATACATTGTATCTATCATATAAAATAAAAAAAAGAAATTGCTAAATTATTAGCATATAATTTTAAAGAAACTGTCACGAAAAATTTACCTTTTACAAATTTAAACTAGCACCTAAGACAAAAGCCAAGCCAGTATTAACAAAAAACAAAAAATATCTTCTTATTTACAATTATTCTTATTTTTAACTTTTAATTTTATTTTATTTATTAAACACCGTTACACACGATCTTCATTACTCACACTTCTAACTTTTACATTCTACTTGGAATTATTATTATTTATTTTATTTTATTAGAGGCGCAAACTAGCTGCTGTGGTCTCTGGCAGATTGACCAGCGCTGTGGAACTTTTTGCTCCTCAGCATAATGCTGAGCCAGGGCCAATTACAACCACAGTACACACACATTGCACACTGGAAGCGTACCGAATGGCAAAAGGGAATTTGTTAATTTTTATTTTTAATATTTTTTGTTTTTGATGTCTTATTTTATTTTTTTTCTTTAAGTATTGTTATTTTGTGTGTTTATGTGTTTGTGTTTTTTGACATAGACATAACATTTATTATTTGTAATAAATGTTATGTCTATGTCTATTATTAATTATTGTTTATCAAAATCTACAAGGTTTGGCCAGCAAACAGTTAAGTACCTTGGGAGTGGCCTTTATCCAGCAGTGGACTGAGATTGTCTGAATCAACTATTGTACGAGTAGTTAGGTATCTCATGAACCATGATGTTCGACAGTTGAAATTTTCACAGATGATTTCTGTTGCCGCTACAACAGCAAATACTATAAAATAGTAGGTATAAAATAAATATTAAAGGGGGCTCCCATACAACAACCGTGATGTTTTTGCTTGATAACGGCAACAGGTAAACGCTTGAAATATTCACAAAATAGTTTGTTGTATATTTTCTTTTAAAATAAATTATTAAAATAAAACAATTATTTAAGGGTTCCCATACAATAGACATGATTTTGTTTTTAATGTTTTTATAGTCATGGAACCCTTCGTGCGCGAGTTCGACTCGCAAATGGCTGGTGTTATTTAATTATAATTTTTTGTTTTAGCTTCGAAAAGAACGGCGCCGTCCAAATTGACAGTAAATAGGTATAGGACTTACCAAAAATGCCATCAGCAAAATGTTTAAAAAGATTAATTTCTGAAATAAAAACTAAAGCCGGGCACTAATAGTCATTTATGAAAAATTTAAAAAGTTGTTGTACATGATTTACCTCGCGAACATAAACTGTGCACGCTAATCTTTGACGAGATGTCACCAACGCGACGCCGCAAGTCCATTACGATGCAGCAACCGACAAATTAAAATAAAAATGAAATGGAAATGAAATGAAATGGCTAGACAAGCTGGACAAAATGTTCTCAATCTGCGCACTGATGCCAGAGAAATTCTTCCAGACTACCAAGTCCTTCCACAATCCATCGTTGATTACATATCACATGTTTCGGAAGTTATAACTCAAGACGGCAAAGAAGTAAGACCTAACTTGCCGGAGATAGCCATTCCACAACCCCCCCTATTTGATATCAACGTTCAGATATGTCCCAGCGGTCCCTTTGGCGTATTAAATAACTTAACGCAAATGTATGAGTGCTACATCTCACCGTACGTAACATCCACTAGAGTCACTGCTTCGCAGCAGAGTGACGAGGACTACGAACCTCTTCCTGACGATATGATACCGGGAAACGTTATTCCAAATAATTACTTGAATCCTCAATTTCGACTTGCTTGCACGGATTGAGTCATCCAGGAATCAAAGCAACCGTTAGACTGGTCTCTGAGAGGTTTGTTTGGCCTAATATTAAAAAAGACTGCAGTTTATGGACTCGGACCTGCCTCGCATGTCAACGCTCAAAGGTTACTCGACATAACCGTGCTCCTCTTTGTGAATTTGTTCCTTCATCAAATCGTTTCAGGCACGTCCACGTCGACCTCATAGGCCCATTATCAATGCGTCACGAGTTTAGGTATTGCCTTACAGCTATTGATAGCTTCACACGGTGGCCGGAAGACATGCCACTTCGAGATATTAAAGCTGACACTGTGGCAAATGCTATTGTTTACGGTCTGATCTCACGGTTTAGTTGTCCTGACTAAAGGCTTCATTAGTACTGGGATTTATACAATGAACACCAACATAATTTACCGATGAAGTTTTTATCGTCATTTCAGACAGTTAGACCTCAATCATCTAATGAAGGCGACTCAAATGAGGTCTCAAAAACAACCAGCAAGTCGCATGAGAAGATTTTAAAAAAATAGAGATGCAACAGAATCGTGGTAATAACCCTAGTGGCAGAGTCCAGCGATAACCGCCGAGCAGCCCGCGACGCGCGGTGAGCTTACGAGCGACTCAACTAGTTACGAATCGGCGAAGACTGGAATTATGAGCCAGAGCCGTAAGATCTTACTAGGGATGTCCCAAGGCGCAGGCCTACGGATAAGCAACAACTTTCAGAGGATGACGCAAAGCCAAGTACTTCTGAGTACGGAGCACGAGAAGATTTGAGAGCTTCATCTTCTTCTATACTGATGATACTAATTCCCAGCACTTCCGGATAGTAAGAGTGTCCTGTATTCCAGTGAACAAATTATATCACTGCCTTTTACTTCCAAAGAACAAATGATTACACCAGAAGAGATCAGATCAAAACTGAAGAAATAGTTGGCAAAGAAGATGGTTACCAAGAAGTCAATTGAAGGCCATAAAAAAGATATCAGTAGTAACAGTAGTGACAGTAGAAACATTTCACCACATGATAAATCCACGGACAATTACTCTGAAGATGAAGTGTTGTCTCAAATGAATAAGGAGGACTAAGGAAAACAAAACTTAACGACAAAACAAAAGCAGATAAGGAGAAATGCGTAGTATTTCGTGGATATTACAGTAAAGGAAAGTGGAATGGTTCCAATGTAAACTTTTTTGTGGTTGGAGCGTTTAATTATTTCTGCAAAAAATTCAAAAGTTCCTAATAGAAGACTGAAAGAAGACTACATCGTCAATTATATAAATTGGGGTTAACCTTTAGACACGTACGATTTAAGAATTCGCATTAAAATGTATTTGGATAAATTAGGCATCACACCCAGGCGCTTCAAATATAATTTGCCTGGAGCAGATTATGCCGCAAGATTTTTAAAAAGACAACGATACCATTTCTTTGAGAATGTGTCAAAACATAAAAAAAGTCGAGTGCTCAAGTTTCACCCGAAACAATTATAGAATACTTTGACGAATTACAGGTATCCCTGAAAGAAATTGATCCAAAAAATATAATCAATTACGACGAAACGAACCTCATTGATGACTCCGGACATAAAAAAGTTATAGTGAAAAGGGGAACTATGTAACCTGAAAGAGTCCTTAATCAATCTAAATCATCTATAATAATGGCTGGTACTGCTGCAGGAAAGGTTCTCCCAGGAATTTATTACCATCAATTTTAATTCACCATTATCCCCAAATCATGCAAATTACGTCGAAATCGTTGAATCTTATCCGCAATCTCCAACTTTTGTCAAAAAATTCGTTGATTTTATCTCCTCTTTTGAAGATTTTAACATGGACAACTTGGAGAATCAAGATCCGATTCAAAATCCGTAAAATAGAAAGATAGCATAGGTCATTAAAAGCAGCATTGATGGCGAGGCTAAACAATAACACAGCTTGGTTTGCAGAATTACCTACGGTGATGCTAGGACTGCGAGCAGCGTGTCAGGCGGACAACGATAACATAAGCGCAGCGGAATTCACTCTAGGTCATTGTTTGCCTGGTGAATTTTGGAGCGATAATATTACTAAGATAGAGAATCCACAAGCTACATAATTAGATTAAGCTAAATCTAGAGACTGTGGTAATAAAAATATGCACATGCTTATTTAGGTTCCTACTTACATGTTTTTCTGAGAATAGACGCAGTACGGAAACCTTTAGTACCACCTTATTGCGGAACCTACAAGGTGTTGGAAAGAAATAAAAAGAATTTTATGATTGCAATAAATGATAGAATTTCTAACGTCAAGCCAGCGTACATCCTAGACGAGTTCATTAGCAACCAGATTAGCGAAAACTAAATTCAGCATAAGCAGGTTAATGTAAACGAACCTTTAAAAATCAAGCGTAGTAGTAGAAGTTTTGTTTATCGATGTGTAAGACAACATACTTAGTAAGTAGGGAATTGCAAATTCAGCAAATGTTCAGGTAATTGCAAAACCAATTATCTATTAGTATTGCTGAGAGTTAAATCTTTAAGTAATATTGTATTAGGTATATCATTATTCACTTTGCACTAGCATAGGCAAACAGCTACCTGTCACCGTCAGATCAGAATGGGTAAAACTAACTCAGTGGAAAAGAAAGAAGAAGTATGACTTCTCAGAATGGAGCCAACCAACCATCGCTCAGAATGGAGCCAACCAAGCTACAACGACGCACATGGAATACAAACAAGAAGTTCTAGTCAGCATGGTCACCGTCATGTCGTTCATCTTCATAGCGTGTGCGGTAGCAGTGTATAAAGTGTGTGTACACCAAACAAAACGTATTTTACGCCGGGAATTATGTGCGCGTCGCAAAATGTTAGTGCGAGTGTTATACAACAACAAGCGCATAGGCCTCACGGTTGCGTAGTTTAGTTATAATTAGAGTTAAGACATTGTGTTAAGATTTAAAAAAGATAAATATGGTATTCATTTGTAACTGCGTATATATTAATAACATGTACAACTTTGTCATACGTTGTTTTACTTTAGAGTGGAATAAATGTTATAGTAACTGGTACGATGACGACGTATGTAAGAAATCTGTGCGGGTCAAAAAAACCTCCAATTTTGGAGGATAAAACAAAAAAAATCTCAACTTCGGATTATGTCATATTTAGCTAACAAGATATTTAAAGAAAAGAAGCCAAAGAGAAGGGCGCACCTGTGGAATCTCTGGTTTCAACGATGAACAAGAAGCCATTTTGGTAAGTCCATATAGTTGGAAAATTTAGATGCCGGAAAAGCAACTTCTGCACCAAAATAGTCTCCTATTTGGACCTGGTTTAAAAACGCACACTAGTCCCTCACTTAATTATTTCAAATTATGTATGCATTTAGTGAGGGACTGTCATACCACCAAACGAGGAAGCAGCTAGCTTCGTGGCCTGGTGGCCGTCATCACGTAGTTTCAGACAGAACTGGCAGACTGATTTAGTTATTGCCGGGAAACAATAGTTATATATGAATTATAAAATCAAAGAGCCCCAGGGAAGATGGGCCCCCTATCATAATAAAGTGGTTCAAATAGATGAAACAAAATTTGGAAGAAAGTATAACCGTGAGAGACATATTGAAGGACATTGGGTGATTGGCATGATAAAAGATGGCAATGCCGATCTACGGCTTGAAGTGTGTCCTGCTAATGAAAGGTCTGCCATTGGTGCCATTCATAAAAAAACATGTCCAGGAAGGCTCCATCATTCACACAGATTATTGGAGAGCATATCTGAATCTTCCTGAGCATGGATATATTCATAAAAGAGTAAATCATAGCGACCCAACTGAGAAATTTGTGGCACCAGACGGGACACCCACGCAGCGCATTGAGAGCCAGGGTAGAGGATTAAAAAAAACAATTTAGACACCACCAAAACAAGCATAATTTTACGGATTTGTTTTGTGCGAGTGCTCATGGAGATGAAAAATTATGACAAACCATTTGGATGTATATGAAGAGCTGATAAGTGCAATTAAAGATGTAGATAAAATTTAATTACGTATACTCTATTTTAGTTCCACCTTAGTACTTGTATTTCATTGTTTGCAACTTTCTGTATTATCTTAAAAAATGCGAAGAAACTTATTCCCCAACCTATTAATTGTAGACAACTGGTGTACAGTTAATGGCAAACTTGCACGATCGAGGTCTTCTGCCATTAGGCACAATACAATTGAGAAGAGCGCTAAGTATAAATATAAACAATAAAAGCTTTGGCAAAGAAAGAACGAGGCTATTGCTCCGAAAAAGTGTCGCTGTTGATGACGTTCGATTATCCGTTACCAATTGGGTCGACAAGCAGTCAGTTTGTGTTCCTCCTATGTAGGCAAGGAACCAAAGGGAGTAGTGAAAAGATATTCCAAAACACATAAGTGTAGAGTTGATGTTCCTTGCCCAAAAGCAGTACTTATTTATATAAATGTTAGGTTTCTATGCCATGTTAGGTTTCTATAGGATCAAAATCCGCAGTAAAAAATTGTACCACCGCTTGTTCTTCCATTTCATTGATCTCTGTTGTACAGTTGGCTACTATGGAGGAAGTCAAGAAACAGAAAGGTGAATATTTACATTCCATTGCTTGACTTCAAATTAGTTATAGCAGACGAATTGATGCACAGAGACTCTAAATTATACACTCCGACTACACGCAAACGAGGACGACTACTGAATGAAGATGTTGAGGCAATTAAAAAGGGGCGATCACGACGACCAATAGAACTGCCGTCAATTGAAATAGCTGGAGACGGCTTTAACCATTGGCCCAATTGGAAAACTGACCGCCAAAGGTGTAAAATTTAAGGATGCAAGCAGAAATCCCAAGTGATGTGTGAAAAGTGTGGTTGTTAACTTTGTTTCAACAAAGATCGCAACTGTTTTAAAAACTTTAACACATAATTTTATTTAATTAAATACTTATGCATAGTTTCACATTGTTTCTTTTATTTTTAATCTCAGGCCCACACAGACCACATCTTCAAGGTTTGCCCCACCATTGACGGAGGAGATAGCTTTTGATGATCACCTTTATGTAGCTATATATAATGTAGAAGAATCACACCGCATGTTGTACCAAATATGGAACGTCTGGAGCCCTTTATAGCTCACCGAATACTACAAAAAAATGAGTTCCATCCATTTCATGTACAGCGAGTACAATTCTTATTACCTCGAGGTTATGAACCTCGGGTTGCTTTTTGCCAAACAATAATTCAAAAACACCGAGAAGACCCACAATTCTTAGAAAAAAATGTATGGTCGGATGAATCAACTTTTAAAAAAGACGGCTACATGAACTTACACAATCTGCACGAGTGGCATGTCGAAAATCCACGATTGATGAGACCAGACAGATCACAGTACCGTTTCAAAGTTCACATGTGGACTGGAATTTTTAAACGGAAAAGTCATAGCGCCTTTTGAGTTACCAGAAGTTTTAAATGCTGAAATTTATTTAGATTTCTTACAAAATCATTTGCCCAATTTGCTGGAGGACGTGCCGCTTACTATTTTACGAGATATGTGGTTCCAGCAAGATGGTTGTCCAGCGCATTACAGCCGCTTAGTTCGAAACCACCTTAACGAGGAGTATCCAGACAGATGGATAGGGCGGGGTGGTACAATCTCGTGGCCCGCCCGCTCACCCGATTTAATTCCTCTTGATTTTTTTTCTTGATATCCATAACTTCAAAAATACATGACTTGTTTATTTTTTTTATTTTTCTGATAACTGGTGTGGCATTACCTATGAGAAAATTTCGACTTGACGTCGACTTTTGGGACACCCTGTATACGCTATAGTGACATATATTTTTTACAAAGAATTAAAAAAATCAATGCGGTAAAGGTTTCGGTGGATCTCGAGCACAACATTATTATTTTTGCACTGTATCCCATCACATAGCCCATTCACAGACATACAAAAAAATCAATAATATTGAACATACCAAATTCATTACAAGGGAAAAGATTACAGCCTTGCCCATCAAACACAATAGAGAAAACATGGCTGGCTATATTGAAGAAAAATGGTTTGGAATCGAATACAACAAAATGATGAGAAAAGTTGGTATGGCACCATATCTAGACATGATTTCAGCACACTCTTTACATGTTAACAAATTGAGATATGGACATAACATGCCTCTCACGAAAGTAGAAGGAGTACACAAAAGCTTTCCTGTCTCTAAGTATGGATTATCAGGCGCAGGAGAAAATATGCAACAGCTGTGAAGAGAGCAATGGCACATGTCCCTTGTACAGATGATATAATTGAACTTATTAAAAACAGGCATCAGAAATGCCAACATTAACTACTCTGGTAGCAGAAATACTACTGGCCACTAGTTCAAGACAGGCAACAAGAATGTTTTTCCCACTTGCAATAGTTGCTGCATTATGGCATATGAAGAAGGACAGAAGAAGGTTTTGTGTTTTTTTTCAGCACTACAGGCGCTGGAGGTTGATTTTGCATACAAAAGGCATCTGAATTAGGGAAGGTCTTTTCAATTTGTGGAAGGATGGAAGAGGAAATGGCATCCCACATTGTATATCCCTTTATACGGCTCTGGCCATATATTTGACACCATACGTTCCGTTCCAAATTTTTGAAAATATGCAACAAATGAAACGAATTTTCGTGTCTGTCGTCTGAGGATTTAATACTGAACGAAAATTAGAAGAAAAAAAAGTAAGATGGCGTCATTTCTGTCAGGTGAATGTCATGTGTCAGAATCAGGTGGGTGTTTTTCTGTTGCTGATGTGAATCTAAAAAAATCTTCGGAAATGGCCAATCAAAAGGTAAATTTTAAATAAGATTTTGTCTTAAATATCTTTAACTCCATATTTATGTATTTATTTTGTGATTCACAATTCGATTTTGTGGAAAAATCTAGTCAAATCATGGTGTCCATATATTGGACAGAGCCCTTCTGGAGAAAAAATAATTTATTTTCGGAGAGATGATTTCAATGATATTTTTGTTGTAGGTGATACCTTTGGATAAATTAGAAGGCTACTTAGATGAATATTTTGGTTTATCGGATGGCGAAAATTCGGAAGACGGATGTGAGAGTGACGAGAACGAAAATGAAGCAGTTTTTGTGGAGCCAACTCAGCAAGAGCTAATAGATGTTCTTGAAGGCAACCCTGCAAACTGTGCAGCTAATGTACCTGATCTGGACCACGTCATTAATCAGAATTTGCCTAGCCCTATGGGCCCTATTGCGCCTGAAGAAGAAAGTGAATTGGATTCAGATCCAGAGTGCAATATATCACTACATGCCCTGCGAAACAGATGGCGAGGTTTCCACGATGATATGTCAGACACAGAAGATGAAAATGATGAGAATTGGAAAAAAGTATTTTATCCTCATACTCCTCCAATAGAAAGTTTTGATGGCAGACCACTCAGACCATCACAAGTTTACCCAATTAGGTCAAGTCCTTTAGCATATTTTAGCTCCTTTTTTTCACAAGAGGTAATAAATCATATTCTTGAGCAAACAAATTTGTATGCATCTCAAAACAGGCAAAAAGACTGGGAGGATGTTACCATAGCTGAGATGAAAGCTTTTTTGGGAATGTTAGTTCTAATGGGGGTTCATCCACTTCCCAATGTTGATTTATATTGGTCTTCAGACCCCTTATTTAGAGTGGATGAAATTGCAAACATCATGACATGCAAAAGATTTAAAAAATATTGAAAAACCTTCATCTTAATAATAACACAAACATGCCTAAACGAGGAGAAGTAGGCTTTGATAAGCTCTACAAAATAAGCCTCATGAATACAGCATTTAAAAATAGTGCCAATAATACAGCATCACAAAGTATTGGTGAATGTATGATTAAGTTTAAGGGGCGTAGCACACTCAAACAGTACATGCCAAAAAAACCAGTGAAGAGAGGGTTCAAAGTATGGGCTCGTTGCGATAGTCAGACCGGATATTTATTTGAGTTTGAGATATATACAGGCAAGAAAGAAAATGAATCTGAAACTGGATTAGGTGCAGCAGTGGTGAAAAATCTTTGTAAAGAATTGATTGATGAAAACTTAGAAAATGTGCATGTTGCTTTTGATAATTTTTTTGCATCAACTGAACTCCTACAAGATTTATATCAACAAAAAATATATGCAACAGCAACAGTGCGACCGAATAGAACAAATTTACCGCAGAGAATAAAACCACAAAAAGCCAAAAAAGGGCAGCCTAAGAAACCTATCCTGAAACTTAAGAAAGGACAGTTCAAGTGGAGAGTAAACGGTAATGTTGGAGCGTTTGTGTGGATGGACACTAAGCCAGTCTATGTATTGAGCACAGCATTTTTCCCCAAAGACAAAGCTACTTGCAATAGGACTCAAAAGGATGGCAGTAAAGAAGCAGTGGTATGCCCAATGGGCATTTTGGAATACACAAAGCGAATGGGCGGCGTAGATAGATTTGATCAGAAACGGGGAACCTATCCTGTTGCAAGATGAAGCCGTAGATGGTGGATGCGCATTTTCTACTTTTTCATAGATGCTGCTATTACCAACGCATACATTCTCTATACGCGGAATTCAAGAGTTCGTTATCCTGTTACTAATTTACAGTTCCGAACTATGCTAGGGAGAAACTTGGTAGACAATTACACAAGCAGGAAGAGGACGATCAACAGCCTACCTACTTTTGTCACAAAAAGACCAACCCCTGACAGCAGGCAAAAGACTGTTTATGGTGTACCTGAAACTTTGAGGCTAGCAGATGTTGGTACCCATCTCCCTGGTGAACTGCCAAAGTATAGAAGATGCCGCTACTGCAGCAGCAAAGGCAACAGCAAAAAATCTAAAATAGAGTGTGTCAGATGCAGAGTTGCTCTGTGTGCAGTACCATGTCTTGCTGATTTTGATCAAACCTAGGAAGGTGCTGTCCATATAATGGACACCATAATTTTTTTTGACTTTTCAAATTTTTTTTTGTAAAATATTAAAACTCTGTTACTAACATTTCCATATCGCAAACTTTTATTTTATCATGTCCTGTCGTTTCTTCTGCCTTATAAAGGGATATCATGGGACCTATAAAGAAGATTTGAGCATATTGACACAACAGATGTGTTAAATTGGTATACTTGGGAACAACTGGGAATGTGTTTCGGACAGCAAGGAAACACGGATAATGTCACAAAGGTAAAGCTTCCTGCCACTTTCTTTGAACACAGAGAAACAGAGGATAATGTCAAACACAGGCAAAAAATTGTCTCAAAACATATAATAAGTACTTCTTGCACGGTTTTAGATTAGCTTATTGTTTTTAGAAATAGAACAAGGTTTTTTAGTTTTGTAGTTAAATGTTTAAAATAATTGCGTAGCATTTCTATGGGACCTGTACAAGCTTACTGAGAAATGCCTCAAAGTAATAATCATCTCCCTTCAGCAAGTGACCCGGTGTATACAGAAATAAAGTGTGTTAGCTAACCCGATCACAGAAAAAGGACTTTATATTTATGTTTAAAAGAATTTGAATTATTTCTTTGAGGTCAGGGAAATTGAAGAATAGAGAAATAGTAGCATACAAGATGATAATAGCAAGCCTACTGTAAAAAACTCAAGTAAGTCCCTAAACTTTGATTTTATAAGTGATCTGTACCAATGGGAAAAAAATACAGCCAATAAGTAAACAAGTTCTAGTGAAGCATAATGCAAAAACTATTTTTAAAAAGAAAGGCAATGAAAACACCCTGTTCTTGGATTTTTAAACAATATTCCACCAAAAGGGAAGATAGAATTACTTGCAGCGGCTTATGCAAACAGTGCGAAGTATCCATAAATGTGATTTCCTGACCTGTCGATAAAATAGCTTGGTTTATAACAAATTGCGATGTGTCATTTACTCATATTTCTGACAAAAACATAAAATTATCAGGAATCAACACTTGAATTCAAATACCACATACAACGTGACATTATCTTTAATTTCTTAATCTTTCTCACCTATTTTTTCACAAATTAATAGTTAAAAAAAATAGTATGAACCGATCCTTCTTATTTTATTAATCTTCTGACTGAATCAAAAAAATCCTCTTGATACAATGGCTAGCAGTTTTGGAGCCACAAGCTTAAAGAGAAAGAATGAAGATATTATTGTTGACCCCGATACCCTTAAGACAATAGAAGACACAAAGAAACCCAAAATAGATTTGAACTCAGATAAAAAATTCTCTTGCATTGATTGATGCATCATGGACATGCACAATGAAATTATAAAAAATAGCATTCAGCTATAGAAAATGTGGCAACAAACATTATCAGCATTATATTAACAGAACACAATGTATCTGTCAGGAGCACCAAATTTGCCAATATTTGATAAAATTTCACAAGATAAAGAAAACAAAAGCCACTTCCTACCAAATTCATGACAAGGTACAAGATTACAGCATTCCCAATGACACAAAAGAGAAAACATGGCTGACTATATTCAAGAGAAATGGTTTGGAATACAAAGATTTTGAACAAAATGATGAGAAAAGTTGGTATGGGACCATATCTAGACATGTTTTCAGCGAGTTTTCACTCTTTACATGTTAATGAATTGAAAGTAGGACATAACATGCCTCTCACGAAAGTTGAGAAGTTGATTTTCATTTCTTCGTCTATTATTTCATCTTACAACATCTTCTCGAACTTCTATCATTTCTTCCTATATCACCTTCTCAAAGTACATTAACTCCATTACTATTATTTCCTCCAATAACACCTTGTCAAACTTCTCTGACTTTATTTTCACAATAATTAAATTCATTTGTTTTACTTCAATTAGTTTTCGCCCTCATTAAATCTTACATCATATTAAATAATCATCTTTTAAAATTGTATAGGCCCATAACCTGTTGAACGGTTCCATTTTTAGGGGACGAGAAGGCGACGCTCTGGAGGCGAGCCGCGAGGGGCTATTTTGCACTAGACAGTAGACACATTACAATAATGTATTTTTGGAATCACGCTGTTGTCCTTAAAGGCCTTTACAGCTCAGCTCGGACTGTTTTGGCATGGCTCGGCCTGAATACTATATAAATCGGGGTACTTTTTCAAAACAGACAACAATCATTTTATATAAAATTTAAACAGGCATTCCAATATTTGAAACGAAAAACTTTTTCTTCACCATGTGAGTATGAGACAAGTGTTGCCTGCCATTATAATTTACATATTCAAACTCCAACACAGACATAATAATATATTGACTATGCTCTGGTTTTTTATTCCGTAGAATTCTGACAGCCATCATTTTTTGACATGTCAGAGATTACAAACCATTTTGGTCAGGCACATTTTTCAATTTAAATACGAGTCTGAACATCTAAGTATATATACATTTTATGTGTTAATTAATGTATCCATTTTATTAAGTGCAGTGCTCCAGATTAAAAGTGGTTTTACGGAAATTGTATTCGTTTTTACAACATTACAATTAGAGAATTATCACTAAATAAATTCAAAGCCCTCGTTAAACGAAAATTAATCAATAAAGCTTTTTATAAATTTGAGGAATACTTAAATGATCCTAATCCTTGGGATTCATTTGCTCCAGTTCAAACAATTTGTATGACAATACTTGGCGATTAAAAGGAGTGGCGGAAAGTTTTTTGCCAGTTCTTCTTACCCGCTCTACGCCCTTGACTTGCGAACTGGTAGCTAATGTTAATTTACAATTAATTTAACTTCTTTCTGACATTTATTCATAAGTGTACTTGTTTACCTACATGAATAAAGATATTTTGAGTTTGAGTGTGAGTACGATGAGTGATAATTACGTCCCATTTCATCAGCTAAAGAATAAAAAAGTAATTAAAGTTAATTTAATAATATATTGTTCGTGATATTGAAATATTTGTTATTTTTGTATTAGGTCACTTGAGTAAGCAAATATTTAGATTTACCTTTTTGTAGGTAAAACATAAAAAAACACGTAGCATTTTATTTTTCATTGTCCACAAATGGGTCAAAATTGTCTCTTTTTCGGTGGAGAACTTTGTAAGTAGCAACACTTATGAAATGTCAGAATTCTAGGGAATGAAAAGATGTGGCTGTTGCAACTTGTATTCGAGCACAATGGATTCCATGCGACATTTTTCGAGCGTCCAAACAGTTTGTAGGTTGTTTTTGTTTCTATTTGTTTTGGAAACTGAGAATTATCGGTCATGAAGTGGTGTAATGTAGACTTAAGGAAATTAAAAAACATAAAATGTCCTCAAAGTCCTCAGCCTTAATTTTTTTAGTAAACTAGTCCGTGGCCAATTCTTTTCCACCAACGTTTCTTCTTCCGTTGTGTAGCTGTATGGCTTAGTAGTTAGTAGTACTAAATAATCTGCTGCCAAAGTTACTTCATCTGCCATATTCTATTTATTTATTTATTTTATTCCATGTCATTATTCTATCTTTACAGTCATTACTAATTCGATAGAACGACACAATATTTATACCCACATCAATTAACCTAGATAAAAAACATTAAAAAAAATATATTTATATACCTAAATCTTATAACTAATAATATAGGAAGCAACTCTTGTGAACTCAGCCAGTGTACAAACAAATAGGTCTACCTTAACAGATATTATATTTATTGTAATATGTATTGCTCGCGTGAGTGTTACTTTGCTAACCAAGTGTATCCTCTCGATCAAACAAGTAGGTAGACCAGTAACACTCCATAAACAGCACAATGCTTTGGAAATAATCCAGGGACGTTGTCTCGTCTAAAATAGGCTGCCGTTTGCCACATATGCCGCACATTGTTGCCCCGGTGTTTAATAGCCTTAAGATCCAGATTACAATAACTCTATACAATTTGATAGTTTGTTGGATGTGGGGTGTAATGGCAATCTATGGCAACAATAGTAATAAAATAATATAACGAATACTCTATACTCAATAATATAACTTCTATGGAGTATAAAACTGAGCTGTCAGTGTCATCAGTTAATGTCAGTCATACGTATAACGTAAACCTTCTTTTTTCTTATTTATCTTTCTATAGTTTCTACTTTCTACGCGTTTTTAGGTATAACTAATAACAGAAAGTTATTTATTTACTACAGATGAGTTGGTAGTATGGTTAAGAAACGATTAACTAGATAATAGTATAAAACTGAGTGGTTTAAAATAAAATGAATTTAAGAAAATATCGCTGGTGTGCTGTGCCAGGATGTAAAAATACATGTACAAAAACACCCAATAAGTTGTTTATTAAAGTGCCGCACGTTGATTTATACATGAGAAGAACTTGGTTAAAGAGAGCTGGTAAAGATCCGCACAATCTTTCTGATAAGACAAGCGTTTATTTTTGTGAAGATCACTTCGACGTAAGTATATAGTAGAAATAAAATGGTAAATTTGCTACTTTCTTAGATTTTCGGCTCATTTTTATGACTCTACAGCACCTCATGTAATCGCATATATATATCGAATTTCTAATTAAAACCTTCATACTTGACCCTCTCCTATCTGGATTTTTTCTGGGTTGTATCACAATTACTGCATTTGTCAAGGTTTTGGCGACAATGTGCCAAGAGATGACAGTAAGGATCACATTGTTTTCACTGCTGAATTTGCCTTCAATACACTTAAATATACTTTGAAATCCTACTATGATTGCATCACTCAATACAGCTCTCTGCCTCAGGAAATATGACATAGTGTCTAAATTCTGTAGGCAGTTTGGGTGTTTCTATAATCATTTAAGTTACATAATTTCATTTGTACTCATGTTACTATTATTGCTAATATTAATAAATAATTATATGTATATAGGTATATAAAATAATTATTTTGTAGGATTATTCTTTATATAGCTTAATAATTTATAAATTCTCCTTAAGCCTTAGACATAGGTTTCATTTTGATAAATATGAACATTCTTATTTAAACATGCTTATTTTGTCAGCTTGGCACATTCTTTTTAGTGTGATTAAGTCAGTCAGTAGATAAGCTGATGTTTGTAACTTAGATAGCAGGACTTATTAATTAATAATGTAATAAATAGTCGTTTTACTGATTAACTTCTTAAATACATAACTTAAAAACTATTCAATGGTTGGTAGTATTAATATTTTGTAATTAGGTACTATGATTACAACTTATTTATTAAAACTTAAAGCCTTTAAAAGTTACAAGATATTTAAAGTCAATTTTAATCATATAAATGGTGGCTACATATACATATATATAATCTTAATTTAACTGATTACAGTTGGAAAATGACATGGAAAACTACCATAGGTATAAAATTATGGGTTCTGTGAAAAGAATCAAGATGAAATCCAATTGCATTCCTTCAAAATTTGATTGTCAAAATACATCAACAATAGAACCACTACTGATTGTTAAAGAAGTTGAAACAGATCCTGAAGATAACCAAATTCAAGAATATGAGGTACCAATAACCTATGCTGTTCAAGGTAATTTCAATTGAATGTGCAAAGTTGTAGTAGAGTAATTTTATCTCATGAAAACTGATGAAAATTAATAATTTACACACATTTGACTATCAAGACAGGGTAGGTAAAGTCAAATACATTTTGTTATCTTTAAAAGACCGTGCTGATGTTGAGCGGGAACAAATGGTGCAGTGTGTTAGAGCTAATATGGTAAATGGCGGTTTGCATGGTGTTTGCATCACTCTTAAGAGGATATTGTAGATCATTTATGCCTGTAGCCTGTGGTCTTGCTACACAAAAAAAACCATACAATGCCTTTTGTGTTTAGGAGGTTCCCGTGCTTTAGCAGTGTGACTAGAATGGTTGGTTGTGCTGGTGTGGACTATTTTTATGCTATGATGCACAAGCGATCTATATGTCTGTTGAGGTGCGGGGAAGCTCGTAAGAGCATGCTATGCATGCATGTAACAGCAGGAAGGCTAAATTATCCTTACGTGTGACATTGCAATTTTTTTAATTATGTTTTTAAATTTGTGATTAAATTACTTTAAAGCTACCCTAATAATATAATATTTAGGACAATATTTTAACTAACACAATGATAACCGTATGGATTGTCTGCTTGAATAAATAAATTATAATTATCTTTATTATAGTCATCTGAATGTGCCATTCTACTGTTTTTATTATTAACATACATAAAAAAATGTTTAAAGCTTTATGTTTTATAAATTTTTAATTATTTTTAGATCTACCAATGGAAGGAGTTTTTGTTAAACGAGAAATCATAACAGACAGATAATAGACTTTCAAAAGTGGTTGGAATAGAAAATGAGATTGTGTGATGTGCAGTGTCAGTGTCTTGATTATCATGCCCAACAAGACGAGCCGAGCAAGGGTAATTATTTATTGAAGAGCTTCGAAACTTCATTCTTCAACTTCTTCATCAAAGATGAGTTTGGATTATACCAGATAGAAAAACATTCTTGGGACATCACATCAATAGCACACTTACATAAAGTTTCTTTGTATAAATAAATAAAATAGACTTTATTACTGTAAGTTTTAAAGTTAGTATATATACATTAAAATTATAAAATATCCCTAATTACAGTGTGCCTTTCGGCAAAGCCTCCTCCAATTCTTTCCACTGTGTTCTGTCCAAGGCGACACTCCTCCAGTTTGGACCTGCTGTCAGTTTTAGTTCGTCCTCCCATCGTCTGTATTGACGTCCTCTACTTCTTTTGCCGTTTCGTGGATACCAGTGTGTGACAATGTTGCTCCATTTGTTCTTTGAAGAAGAACGCATCAAATGTCCTGTCCAAATGTCGGTTAGTTTTGTCTTACGCCGTATGTCGGTGTTTCGAATTTTATCTTTCCTCTTGATGCCGAGCATACTTCTTTCAACTGCATGTTGGAGTTTCTTTGTATAGCTCTTTTCATTTTGTTGCTATACCTGATGTTAGCGACTCAATCATTCAATGATCATCCTAAGAGTCCCCTGTCCCCCCCAACCCTGTGGGCTAAGAATTGGCATATTTGTACAAGCATTGAGAATAATAATAATAATAATAGCAATATTCGGATACTTTTACACTTAAATTTATATTTATTATCCCACTATTTTTAGCTGCCCTCTTTGGCAAAGGCCACCTCCAAATCCCACCATTCCTCTCAACCATGTACCACCTGCTGTTTCCTTAATTTGGTCTATCCACCTACCACCACCACCTACCCATTATTATTCAATATAGCAGTGTATTTGCACTTTCTGTACTTAGCAGAAGCGGCCTTACTCATTATGAGGCTCCGGCCAGCAGGTCTTTGCGAGGCCCTTTGTGCATCGTGAAGAGTATGTGATGCGAAATTAGGTTTGGTTGTTTGGTTTGGGTATTTGTCATGTTTGAGGAGAAATGCTAAAGTTATTCAAATAAATCAAATTTGAGTTTAAAAATATTTTACATTGAAAGGTTTACAAAATTAAGAAATACAAAGATGATAAATTTTTCCTCAGATATGTTTTAATAATTTTTAAAATTGATATTTTTTAAATTTGCTTGGGTTGTTGCGCGAGTCCCTGCCTGTCATTGCCCTGCTACTTAGTATTCTTTTGAATCTCTTTCAAATGAAAAGAGACATATGGCTACTTCAATTAACAACAGTGCAATTAGACGGATAATTTTTTTATGAATATTGAAGCTAGTTCTTAATATTTAATTACTAGCTGACCCGGTTAACTTCGTTCCTACTTACAGTCTAATAATATCGTGTTAACTTTAGTTAAACTTCTTTAGGAATTCATTAAGTTTAACATTAATACAACTTTTTTTGCAAATACAGAAATGTTTTATTGCGAAAGAAAAATGGCAGTTTTACACATTAGGCCTCTTCTCTCTAGCGCCAATATTGCGATACTGCATTTTAAAGCACTTTCTGATAAACAACATTTTTTGATGAGGTAACACGTCTTCGATCAAGATCAAAGCCTGGTTATTCTCCGTATTCATCTCAAGATCGGAATTTCTTAAACTGAAACGAATTCTATGTAATAATAATGCTTAGTTTTGTCAACAGATGGCACCAAATGCTATTTGCATTCGTAAAATTAATTAATTAATTTATTGTTATTCGATAACTTATCTGATATTTATT
This sequence comes from Pieris melete, assembly GCA_963693345.1. Lineage (NCBI taxonomy): Eukaryota > Metazoa > Arthropoda > Insecta > Lepidoptera > Pieridae > Pieris > Pieris melete. The sequence continues at coordinate 49,877 of CAVNZK010000091.1, read as the reverse complement.
ACTTATTCTGCTATTCGGAGCGGAAAAGAATCCACCATAATGGTAGTTTATGCAACTGTAATATAATAGAGGGTATTAAAACATGAGTAGTTTAATACCACCTCAAGATCGGAATTTCTTAAACTGACCTGAATTATATGTAAAATAATGCTTAGTTTTGTCAACAGATGGCACCAAATGCTATTTGCATTCGTAAAATTAATTAATTAATTTATTGTTATTCGATAACTTATCTGATATTTATTACTTATTCTGCTATTCGGAGCGGAAAAGAATCCACCATAATAGTAGTTTATGCAACTCATATAATAGAGGGTATTAAAACATGGGTAGTTTCCCCTCAAAAAACCCTCTCAAAATAAGATTACACGAGGGTTTTAATACCTAATTAATGCAGTTGTATACACTAGGTACTTTATTTAATCTCATGGCTATAGGTAGCTACATTAAATAAAATGCAATGTAAAAGAAACAAATTATTTATTATAATAATTATTCACATTTTGAATATTGCAATTATCAAACTGAACCTGAATAACAGGCTGGGAGGCGCAATTAGAGCTAGTCGTCAGGGTTGACAATGGAACGTTTATATTAATTTTATTTTTATTATTTTCTATGGAATTGAGTATCGAAATGGATATTAAGATTTTGTTAGTTATAGAATCGTCTATGTAGTGTCCTTCTGCACCTGCTGTTCCACCCTCCGTGACGCTTTAGTGCTGTTATATCTCCGCCAGCATAGATAAGTAAGGTCGCAGAATTATCCGAGTTTGGAAGATTAAGATAACTGGCTATCGTTTTACCCAACATTCCAAATTTGTTAATACCAACTCTTTGTTGGGTGCATTTCCCAGAATTGTAATTCAAAAAGAAGGAAAGATTGCTACATGAATTTGGTCACAGGTCTATGTATTGTTTACATAATGGGTCCCCGTATCAAGTCGGAAAATGGATATATTATCTATATAATGGTGTTCCTTTTACTCGATTAGGTACAATACTTTTTAAATAATTGAAATCGGTAAATTGGTTGCGAAGATATTACACATTTTGTACAAGCCAACCGTTGGGCGGCCGAAATTCTCATGTGACGTCACGAGAAATATGCTGTAACCTATAAGTAAATTAAGTGTATAATTAAGTTATATGTATTAGTTGTAGTAGCTAGTTAGTAATTTAGTGATTTAGAAGTTATGTTTATTTAAGGCGAGTCACCTGCAGTCAAACTGCGTAAGCAGTTTTGCGGGGCATGGTTTGATTTAAGGTGTAACTTTTTTGTGAATAAATATATTTAAAAATAAATAAAAATAATAAATCCCTACCGCCCGCGCTCTCGCTTTCCGCCATACATTTATTAAAGTTTACTCGATCTGCGCGGGTCGTGTTGTGGTTTTTATGTGAAAATATGCCGCATTATAAGTACTGTATAGTACCGAAATGTACTAATACTTCAACTAGTACACCTGAAAAACTGATTTTTAATGTGCCAAGGGACCTGAAAGTGCGCAAAAAATGGTGTACTGTCATGAAGAGGGATGACAAAGTTCCGCTTTTTGATTGTTTTCAAAATCTAAATCTGCTACACAAAACAATCCTTTGTTTCTGTTACAAAAAAACATTTGCAACTGTATTTGAGCTTTTGATTTTTTCGTCAAATCATTATTTTTTACAAAACTTTCTTTCCATTTTTTAGTCATTGGACATTTTATCTCTACTACGAGAAAAGATCACAATTCACTATTACTGTGTATTCTTACTTCTGGTTCCAGACGTTTTCGTCTTCCCATAGCGACTGTCTCCTGTATGGATGCCCCGAAAATCTGTTCAACTAAAACAAGATCAATCTTGCAGTTTGCAACTTCGTGAATTTTTGACGTCGTTACTCTGCAGTATCTTAGTTCCCTCCATAATGGTGAATCAGCTTGCGATAATGTTGCTTCTTCTGCTTTGCTACAGTTATCTATAGTCATCCGATTTGAGCAGAAGTCAATATAATTAGCTATACCTCTTTTCTAAACTCACTTATTAATACATGTATATAATGACATTTTTTTTAACGCGCTTTGTGGTACGCAATAGGCTGCCAGCTGGTTATGAATAGATTTTTCTTTATTTATTTATTAAGGAACACCAACATATTACATGTATATATTTTCTAATTAACAATATTGGGTTTTATTCTAGCATGCAATCTAATAATAGGTGTACACAACATTGACTCTAATAAATGATAGCGGACAGAGTTTACTTAAGTATTTGTATCTTTAAACATAAATAAATTGAAACGTGGAAAATATTACATTAGGCTGAGATGACTGAATTTTTTTCTTAAAACTAGGAAGTGAGTCATAATACATGTCAAGACTATGTCTACAATTACATTGGTTAAAATTCCTAAGCATTCTACTGAGGGGCGCATGTTTACCTAGATTGGTTAAGGACTGAGGAACGACAAAACTATCAGTCTGTCTTCTTCTTGCGTTGATATTTTCTTGTACTGTTTTTTTTACAGCTTCTACAAATTGACCTTTGACATAACTGTCATCTTGATTTTTTGGTGTGCCTGATCCCATATCTTTAGCCTTTATAAGTTTTAAAGTGGTGCCCACCGTAGCTAATTTACTTTTGGCTTAGCCCAATAACAGTTTTTTTCTGTTGGGGATGGTTCCTCGCTTCGTCTATGAAGACACATAAGAAATGCTACACCGTCCTTACAACCTCCCAGTTGAGTAGCATAATCATGACACTTAATGTTTAGTATTATTTTTTGTGTTTATTCACAATTAAATGTGCAGCAATAAGCTTTACCCTTTATTGTTGAAAATAACGGCGTAGGTAATTAACCAACAAACACAACTGCCCTGGCTGACTAACCTAAAACTTCTGGGTAATTTATAGGCTAGTCCAAGTATGTGTTGTTGTATCCTAATATAGGAAAATTGGATACACTACCCTGTCAGCGAAGCGACAAGAGAAAGGTCTTTCTCTACGTTGCGCAGAATTAAATTGTGGCTAAGATCTTCAATGGTTGAAGATCGCCTAACCGGACTGGCACTTCTCCACGTTCATAAAAACGTACCCGTTGACGTAAATGACGTAATAACAAAGAAACGTGTTTTATTAGGGATACATAAAAATTTATTTAGTTATTAAAATATATGTATTTTGTCTGTTTCTATTTTGTTTGATGGAATCCTTTGTCGTACCATCTCTTCACTTTTGCGGAGTTTAGCGTAATACCCCTCGACATACCTCTAGCTGCTATGACAAATCATTCACCTCGGTTATGTAATATAAATAGGCTGCCTCATTCCGTACGTGATAGTCAGGCCGAGCTAAGCTCGCCAAAACAGCCCGAGCTGAGCTGTAAAGGCCCTAAAGGCCAACAGCGAGATTCCACTTAAAAAAAAAAATACGTGATAGTGTTTCTCTGGATGTCTTCAAGAGAAGATGGTAATATGTACGTGTATACAGAGTGGTCCAACTAGTGACGTCAATATTTTTTTTTTAGATTCCTTACACCTGGGGGTATACGAAAATACCCCATGTATGTTCCGCGATTTTTTGTAGTTTTCGAGTTATACATTTTTTTGTGTTTTTTGAATGTTTTCTGCCAGCGAGGTTTCAAAAATTCATACCTTTTTTTGTTGTAGGTATTTTACAGTTTTTTCTGTTAAATGATTGCCTTAAATGATGTTCAAGTAAAAAAAATCCCAGCTTCTTAAAATTAGTTAAAGCTACTCAAAAAAAGTTCTAAAGTTAGAAGTTTAGTTTTTAGCAAGATTTGCCCAAACATTCGACTTCAATTTAAAAATACAAAAAGAAGTTTCCATAGCTTCTGGCTAAGTTTAAAAACTCCACAGGGTTCTAAGCTACCAAAATCACAGAAAAATGGTACTTAATTGGTCTTTTCGTAAGACGAAAATTATTGTAAGAATTACACGAGCTACTGTACCCTGTGGAGTTTTTAAATTTAGCCAGAAGCTATGGAAACTTCTATTTGTATTTTTAAATTGAAGTCGAATGTTCGGGCAAATCCAGCTAAAAACTAAACTTCTAACTTTAAAACATTTTTTGAGTAGCTTTAACTAATTTTAGGAAGCTGAGATTTTTATTTTATTTGAACAACATTTAAGACAGTCACTTCACAGAAAAAAACCGCTAAATACCTACAACAAAAAAAGATAGGAATTTTTGAAACCTCGCTGGCAGAAAACATTCAAAAAACACAAAAAAATTATAACTCGATAACTACAAAAAGTCGCGGAACATACATGGGGTATTTTCGTATGCCCCCAGGTGTGAGGAATCTAAAAAAAAAATATTGACGTCACTAGTTGGACCAACCTGTATGTAGGACAATATTATGTGTTAATTTTTCAAGTGTACAATAAAGAATAAATATTTTTAAGTGCAATTCTTACGTACATTAATAAAATACCTACTTTTTACTTGTATCTATTGTTATCAAATTTAAATTATAAGTTCTTGACTTGACCACGACTATGTGACCCCCTCCTGGCGCCAAAGCTGGATCTGCCCTTGGTGTACATACTTAAATAGAATTGAATCCTCCTTGGTCGGACACATTGTACTTTAATATTATTAAAAAAATTGTTTTAAAGCATTGTTTTGTTAGGAGAATAATGCTTTAATTTATTTTTTTAATTTTCAAGAAATTCAATTAATTATTAAATATCCCTTTATATCCCATAATAATGAAACCGATGTGTTCTACACTTCGGTGGAAAATGTTCATACTACGTTGAAAACACCGGTTCTCGTCCGATCACCGAAGTTAAGCGACGTCGGGCGTGGTCAGTACTTGGATGTGGGACCGCCTGGGAACATCGCGTAATATTGGCTTTTTTATTTTTTTAAATTACATTAGAAGCAATTTTGTAACATTTTTCCGAGTTGATGGTTCTACTATATTTTATACTTAGTTACATTTACAAGAATAAGTGTGCCTATATCTTCAAACATCACGCAAGTATTTATTCAAAACTATCTGCCCCTACGAATTTCGTTTCGCCCTAATATTACTTTTTTTTACAATATTTAAACATATGGAACATTTTGAGGTGCTACTCAACTTAGTCCGTTCGCGTTTACAATTACAGATAAAGTAAACTAGTTAGTGCGTGCATTTTTCCAAATTTTCTCTACATAACATCCTTCCTCGGAGTTCAAGGAACAAATTTAAAAGCCGTCAGCCATCTTCGAGTTTTGCAATTACTTTTTATTTAAATAGCTTATATTTTTGTATATCTGTAATTATTTCATGTCATTGTAGAAATTACAAGTTGTTAAACGAAAGATATTACGTACTTTAAAAGTAATTAGAAATTATCAAGGACGTCTCGAGGCAAAAAAGACGATTACCTTTTGAAAACCGGTTCCATGATCAAAACAATTAATTAGGTACTACAATTACAATTAAGTAATTAATTTTCAATTTCAAATTTGGTCTTTTATTTTGAACTAAATTTATCATCTTTTAAAACTCTTCTATATAAACATTTCTTAACCTTATCCTATCCTGATCAATCGTGACTTGTGTAATTCTTGTGTTTCCTTTTCTTTTGTATTCACTATTCGCTGTTCATGAATCTGTACGAGTAGCTTTTAAGTTTTTAGTTTGTTATATATTTTTTTTTTGTATTTACTTTAGATTAATGTTCTATATTTTTTTATATAACATTTGGTTCTGCACTTCTTGCACTCATCATGTTTCTTTTTTTGGTTTTTCTCTTACTATGGTTGCCTAGAAGAGATCGCTTATTAGCGATAAAGTTGCCCGTTGCATCCCTTTTAATTTTTATGTATGTCATTTGTGTTTATTTTATTTTTATTGCAACGGAGTGTGAATAATTAAATTTATCAAAAAGTTCTTTGGAAACTTTTTTAATTGTTCCTTCGATTCAAGTATCGCTATACGGTTTAGCGGATTAAGATAACAGAAACATAACTAATCTAAGCGTACGACCAACCAGGCTCCAAAAGATAAACCACTCCTTATATGGAAATTGTATTCGTTTTTGCAACAAACTCCCAAGCGAAATTAGAGAATTATCATTGAATAAATTCAAAACTCTCGTTAAACATTAATTAATAAATAAAGCTTTTTATAAATTTGACGATTATTTAAATGGACCTAATCCTTGGGAATTGGGATTGATTTGCTCCAGTTCAACCAATTTGTATGACTCAAAACTTAGCGACTAAAAAGAATAAAGTTATTTTGAGTTTGAGTCTAGTTCTTCCAGGGACTCTCATCTGTCATCACAATTCTAGCAGTCTTAGCAAACTTAGATCTTCTTCTACCAACGAGTTTTTAGATTTTGTAGATAAATTTCTTCCGGCGCAAACTTGAATTCATCTTCCAACGTCACAGCAACGGAGAGGATCTTTGTGAATCTGAATACCAATTTTTTAAGGTTAGATCTTTTACAGACCGCACTAGGCTGGTAGCAAAGGTAGCAGTTATGACTTCTGTATATGCTTAATACTTACTACTTTTATAAATAAATACTCAATAATAATGTAGCTCGTTTATTTCCAATCTTTACAAATATTGAATATACAGTTTAGATTTCTTGTACACACATACATTACACATAAAAAAAATCTTGTTAAAATAAGTAAGACTAAGGGTCTGTTTCACAATGTATGATGAGGAAGACGCTGGATGCGCTGTTTAATAGCACAAGTGGGGTAAACTTTCGCAGTGATAAAACTTTGAAAGCTAAATACGAAGGCTTAAAGAGGGCTACAAGAAAAAAAGTCTGCCTTGATACATGCTGAAACAAATCGTACAATAGGTGGCCCTAGTGCTGGTAGTCCTCTTACCTCTATCGACGAAAAAGTCAAAAGACATGATATTGTTGTCTGTCGAAGGAATTGAAAGTCAATTGAAAGGAAGAGCTTCTAAATAAGAGAAAGCAATGGGCATTTAAAGAGGAAGAAAAAGAGCATAAAAGAGAATTATGGGCCATAGAAAAAAATATATTGTTAAATAAATTAGAAAAATAATAGATTTTGTGCCTGGAGCGAGGATGTATTGTAATGTGGCGAGTAGACAGGCGAGTGGGAAAGCAAGTTCAAACTCAGCATTGGATCACGCCACTGCTACGTCATATGGCGTGATGTTTGTGGGCCGCGAGGTAACTCCGCCCACTTGCATTAATGGCCGCCTGTCGCTGCGATCTGATAGGCCACGCAAAATTTTACCTGCGCACGCGTCGCTTCCCATTCGCCGTCAAATAATAGAATTTAATTAATAAAGAAAATTGTTTGCATATAAAATCGGATCAATTCTGTTTAAATATATTCACTTCCTTTAAATCGTTCGCTGTGTCAATATTGTAAAGCTAGGCTTTCGTAGACAATAAATTAATAGTTATAATTTGGATCTGATTTTTAATTTGTTCTGATAGCTGATAAAAAATAGCCTCCGCTATTTAGTAGGTGGGTTAGGTAATAATAATACCTAACCGCTACATTGGTGACCCCGACGTGATAATAAAAATTTGTATTTTTATTTGAATAAAAGCATTGAATTTTTATATAATTTATCTCAAACATTTTGTAATTTATATAATATTATAGTAATAAAGCAAAATAATCACTGTTCTTTCTCCTGCCGGGTGACTGAGTCACTCTTTTTATTTTCTAATATATTTTTATGGTCAGCAACAAGCGAAGTGAGAAGGTCAACTTCTTCCCGGCTGAAATTGACGCTTCTTTCACGTTTTTGCGTAGACATTATTTTAAGTTAAAGAACCAACCTCGAATCACAAAAACAACATACACAAACTACTCAGAAAAAATTTATATTTGAAAGGTCAAGCCGAAGGCACCGAACTAAAATATGTACTAAAATACTCAATAACCTAACAAACAAAAGTACCTACCATACGAAAACGACAGCCCGTTTCGTTACAAGTAATATTAAATGACCAACAAAAAGGTTAAGGTTCTATGTTTTTCTATAGAATTTTGTAACTTTATTTGTTCGTAACAAAAAAACAAACAAAAACGTTGCATAGCCATTTGCTACTTTATCCATACATTGTGAAACAGACCCTAAGTCTTACTTATTTTATTTCGTTCCAAAAACAGCAAACTTTTGATATGCTTGAACACAAACATATTGCATTGAACGAAACGCGGTCGAGATGGAAGGATCAAAAGATTGCTGTCAATCTTTTGTCAAATAAACAATCGGATAGCAGAAATGTTTATTGACATGCAGATTGGAGATCGGTCTTTAGATATTAATCAGTCCAAGATTGGTTATAATCTTAGGTTGAGGATACATTATTAATTTTGGGCGAAAATAATTATATTGGTATCTCAGTCCATGGATTGAATACTGGCATGCTTTTCTTTATAATTGGATTGAATTGTCAATCTATGACAGCTAAAATTGGATTGAGATTGCATATTGGTTTTGGCCGTAAAAAGTTTCCTATAGCGCGTCTATGATAGACTTTTATACGTAGGTTAGCAGTTAATAATTTGTCGAAACAGATAATTTAATCCTTCATATTTTTCTCAATCCAGTCATAATAGCCAGAAACTGACGCAAAAACATCCGGGTAGTTTCTAGCGCACGGGATTGTCCCCCAGGACACGACTCCAATTTGAACAGTGTTTTTCTTTCCATCAAAAGCGACCAGAGGACTTCCTGCATCACCCTATGGAAGGAATATCTTTATTAATTAAAAATAAATAATTCAGTGGCGCTACAACCTTTTTAGGTCTGGGCCTCAGATTTCTGTATTTGTTTCATGACCATTTACCATGTGCCTAAGGCAACCGGTTTCCTCACAAGCTGTGTTAGTATTTAGTTTTCTTAATTTATTGTTAGTATTATATTTAATAGTATATTAAATAACTAATTGTTTATTTAGTTGGGTATCCGGTTATGGGTAAAGTATGGCTGAGCGTCCCTTGTCCAGGTGTTGCCGGCCATGTCATGTATCTCATCTCTCCATCTCATAATGACCTCTGTTCCTTCGGCCGTCTCTGGGATACCAATGAAGTACGCGTTCGCTCCATCTTCCGTCATTTACTCTTGTTATGTGTCCTGCCCATTTCCATTTGAGTTTGCAGTACATTTCGGCAGCATCTATTAAGTTGGTTTGTTTCCGGATATCTATATTTTTTACTCTATCACTTAGTCTTACACCCAGCATCGATCTCTCTGTTGCTCTTTGGAATATTGACAGTTTTTTTATTTGTTTTTTTGTTAGATACCATGTCTGGCAGCCGTACAATAGGCATGGTAGAATCGTGCTGTCATTCAGTTTTTTCTTTAAGTGAATTGGTATTTTTTTGTTTTTGAATATATCTTTGTTTGCCCAGAAATTTTTCCATGAGATGGCTATTCGTCGACTTAGCTCTTTTTCTGTGAGATCGTCCAGGGAAATGAGTTGGCCTAAATAAATGTATTCATTTACATACTCTATTACACATGACTCTATTGTTGTAGTTATGCGGTCGTCATTGGTCATAATTTTGGTTTTTGTCATGTTCATTTGTAAGCCTATATTTTTACTTACAGTGTTTAGTGTTGAAAGCATGATTTATAGGTTTTCATGAGTATTTGACAGTATTACTATGTCATCGGCAAAGCGTAGATGTGACAGGAATTCTCCATTTATGTTAAGTCCACAATTTGCCCAATGTAGTTTTCTGAACATTGATTCTAATAGAGCTGTAAAAAGTTTTGGTGAGATAGGGTCGCCTTGTTTGACTCCACGTTTAATCCGAAATAGTGGCCCATAACTCTCTAATTTTATTTTGCCGTTATAGTCGTCATATATAAGTTTTAATATTCTAATAATTTTATTATTTATTCCTTGTTCTTTTAATGCTTTCCATAAATGTGTTTGTAAAATCGAATCAAACGCTTTAGTATAATCAACGAATGCCAACAAGATAGGTTTGTTATATTCTCTGCACTTTTCAATGCACTGTGTGTCAATGTAAAGATATGGTCAACAGTTGAGAATCCTTTCCTAAATCCGGCTTGCTCTCGTGGTTGCTGTTCGTCGAAGCTTTTACTGATTTGGAAGAGTAAGAGTGATGAGAAAAGTTTGTATAAAGTTGGTAGTAAGCTGATTGGGCGGTAATTATCTATTTGTTCTGGGTATGGTGGGATATGACCAGCTACGCCTCAGAAGACAGCTAGCCTTGTCGGTGTATATATTTAAGATACTTACGGGTCGGGTTCATAATCCGGACATAATGGAGAGACTGAGTCTACGGGTACCAAGTAGAAACCTGAGGCGGAAGTCTCAACTTTTGGATGTACCGCGCGCACATTCCAACTTGGTTAGCGAAGCACCACTCACGCGAGCAATACACATAATAAATAAGATTTCTATTAAGGTAGACTTATTTGTTTGTACACTGGCTGAGTTCACAATAGTTGCTTCCTATATTATTAGTTATAAGATTTAGACACATAAATATATATCTGTTAATGTTTTGTATTTAGGTTAATTGGTGTGGGTAAAATATTCTTTTGTTCTATCGAATTAGTTATCACTGTAAAGGTAGAATAATTATATGGAAATAAATAAATAAATAAATAAATAAATTAGTTTGGAGTCTCCTTTCTTGTATATGAGTGTTATTATTGAATGTGTCCAATGATCAGGTATTTTTTCTCTTTCAGGTATTTTATTAAAAATATTAGTCAGGTGTGGTGCCAATTGTTCTGCCGTTGCTATTAGCATGTCTGTGGTGATGCCATCTTCGCCGGGTGATTTATTTTTCTTCATTCTTGAGATAGCGCTTTCGAATTCGCCTAGTAAAAAGCAAGGGACCTGTTCTTGATCGTGTATCTGGTTTATATTTCAGTCGACTGGGTTCGTTTGTTGGTTTTCCGAATATAATTTTTTATAAAAGTCAGTAGCTGATAGAAGGATGCTTTGTCGATTTGTTATAGTTTCTCCTGATTTTGTTTTTATTGAGTGCATCCATTCTTTTTTGTGGCTTTTCTGGCTGTTTTTAGTAGTCTCTTGTTTCCAATTCACTTTCAATCAATTTCATTTTTATTTTATTTTTCCTTTCAATGATTTTTTTCTTTATTTTTCTATAAAGTTTCTTTAGCCTTTTTTTCTCTAGGTCTGAGCGTGGCCATGTGTTCTAAGTTTTTCTCTTTCATTTATTAATTTTAGGATATTATTGTTTATAGTGTTGCTTTCTTGGTCTTTTTTTATTCTTTGCTTTTCTGGTATATAATATATTATTATATATTGTATATTTTTTGATTTTTGTTGCGAAAGATGAGTGAAAGAAAAAGGAAACATGGCGTTCGTCATGAAAAAGACTACAGACGAAATCAGATAAAGAAATGTAAGGTAACTGGAGAAAGTCGCAGAAATTGGAAAGGGCGATATGTTCCTGAAAGAAACGATCCGGATTTTATTGACCTTAATTGGTAAATTACTTCATATTTCAATTAATTACCAGAAATTCACTACGTTTCATACCATATTTGATACTATATTAGTCCAAATCTAATAAACTCGCTACCAGCTACACTATTTACTAATATAACAAGAAACAATATTAAATTGAAATTCAAAAATTATTACATAAATCAAACAATTATTAATTATGCATAACAAAAAAGTGTGCATGTACTTATGTACGCGCGTAAGAAGTTATACTTCTTTGGCTTTCTTTATTTTTTTAAATATTAAATAATTAATAACAAATATTTAACGTTAATAATTTAATAATATTTAATATTTAGTATATTATTCAATTATTAATTAATATTAATAATTATAATAATTTATTATTTTATTATATGTATTATTCATTCAATTTAATAACTACGTATGTTTCATAACCTTTTAACTAAGTAACAATAGGTCTTTGTGAAAAAGCATTGCTAAATTTCTTTGAAAAAATAATTAAAACTCCTTTATTAAAAATTCATTCATTTTTTTGTTTAAAAGGTAAATGTCATTACCTAATGACATTTACCTTTTACTTGTAGATTGTCTTATTCCCATCTCGCTCGCGCACGCTACAATCACACTGACAACTTTGTGTCTCAGGTGCGCGCGCATCGTAAAATTTCACTCTCATCAATTTTTCATAACGCGCCTAAAGAAGTATAACTTCAAAAATCAGACATTGTCATTTAATTCATATTCGAATATTGGAACACATCCTGTATTCGAATAAGAATTCTCGTCAAGAACAGGTTTCTTGCATCGGCTAACTGTGGAGCGTCAATGTTTCAATTGGTTTATTACGTTGTTCGTGCTATTTTAATTATTTAATAATGATTAGTTTATTATTTAATGTTCGACGTCCTGGTGGACAGAAAAACTGTGTCCAGTTTGTATTACCACCACACCAACTTCTTCCTATTTAAGAACATGTATACAATAAATAAATAATTTAAAAAAAAATCTAGGTAAAATTGATTTTTCATGTTTCAGTTGCGGTAAAAACTGTCTGAATAAAATTGATACCAAAGAAGAGCTTGATGATGTTCTAATTTCGTTTTACTCAATAGGTTCAAAGAACGAGCAGGACATACATCTTCAGAGACTGATAGAGCTAAAAAGTGTGGAAAGGAAAAGAGGTAGAGAGTCCACTTTGATCAGAAAGCCAAAATCAAAAACTGTTTTGTACTATTTACTCCTAAACCGAAAGCGAATTAAAGTATGCAAGAAAGCATTTATAAATGCTCATAAAGTCACCCCAAAAAGGATTTACCGCATTGTCAATTTATTGGAGAAAGGTGAAATTCCACAAGATAAACGTGGCAAGCATCCTTGTGCAACTGCAATCTCTCCTGAAGTGTGTGAAAAAATACATGAGCACATTGCTTCGTTTCCCGCTAAAGAATCACACTACACATCAGATACAAGATATTATTTATCAGCTGACCTTTCAGTTAGAGAAATGCATAGGCTCTTTACACAGAAATATCCTGAGATGGACGTAAAATATCAGTTTTACTGGCAATACTTCAGAGCAAACTTCAGCCTGTCTTTTGGTAGACCTGTTGTAGATGCCTGCTCTCAATGTGAATCGCTGAAAGCCAAATTACGAGACAACACATTGAATGAAAATACTAAAAGAGCATGTGTTGCTGAGCTTTTGGTGCATAAACGACGTAGTAATAAGTTTTATAAAAAAATTCAGGAGTGCACAGAAAAGTCAAAACAAAACAATAGAATACTTTCGTTATGCTTTGATTACATGGCTGTTACAGACTTACCGCGCATACCAGTCCAAGACATCTATTATTCGCGGCAGCTGTCTGTGAATACTTTTGGAATTTGTAACTTTGCTAACAACAGAGTACACACTTACGTGTATCACGAAGGTACTGCTCGCAAATCCCCTGACGATGTGTGTTCACTCTTATTACATTATCTAGAGAATTTTTTAGACAGTGAATATGATGAGCTTAATCTATTTTGCGATAATTGCGCCGGTCAGAACAAAAATCATGCAATGATACGATTTTTGATGGCACTTGTTGAAAAAAAAATGTTCAAAAAGATCAACCTGTACTTTCCATTTCGTGGGCACTCTTTTCTCCCATGTGACCGTAGCTTCGGGCTCATTAAGAGAAAATTGAGGAAAATGGATAGAATTTATACTGTGGACGAATATGTCCAGTCTGTAATAATGCAGAGTTCCCAAATTAAAAACAAATTTATTGTTTATTTGGTTGATCAATGTAATATATATAATTTTCAAGAATGGTTTCCTAAATATTATTATAAAACTAAAATATCGAATATTTCACAGTCTGGGGAACTGAAAGAAAAATTATTGATTTCTAAATACCATGAGTTCCAATTTGAAGCACAACAGTATTGTTGGTGACGAGGCGAAGAATTAAAAGACTATTTTCGAAAAAAGTGTGCAGCTGCGGAAGCAGTGTCGAGCGGCGTGTAGTGTGGTCAGTGACCTTAGGCGAATGCTCGAGACGATAGCACACCACACGCTCGCCCGGCCCCCGCCCCCCGTAGTTGCATCACACTATTTATTAACAACTAAACAAAGAGCAATTTTATCGTGCACATTCTCCCCCCAGTGCGTCCTGCGCACTCTCCGTCAGCAGCACGATGATTTTCTTGGTTGGCCTCTTTAGTACTCCAGCCTTAGTCTGCACCTCGACCACGCGAGTGACGCCATCTTTGCCCGGGAAAGTCGCCACGACCCTTCCCCTAGGGCACGAATTTCTGGGCAGGGTTCCGCCCACCACGAGCACCAGATCTCCCAGCTCTGGCATCTTCCCTCGACCTGTAGGATCCCGACGAGACTGTAAAATGTTTAATAAGTACTCTTTGGTCCAGCGTGACCAAAACATATCTGCCAGTCGATGTGTACGCCGCCAAATTCGCACGTGATTTAAGTCAGCCTCAGCAAAACTCTCGGGTTGTGGAAACCTTGCTGGACCACCAAAAATGAAGTTTAACGGTGTTAAAGCTTCGATGTCCTCTGGTGAAGTTGATACAGGAGTGTGGTCGATTGTGGTCGATTATTGACCACATATTCTGCTTCTAAAAGCAAAGTAAGCAACATCTCCTCTGACGGGTGGCGTTCCTTTAGTGTTGCTGCCAGCGCCCTCTTTACTGACTGTACCATTCGCTCCCAAGCTCCTCCCATGAAAGGAGCACCTGGAGGAATAAAGCGCCATCGTATAGCCCTTACCTCCGCCTCATCTTTTGTTATTTTAAGCGCTGTCCTCCTTAGTTCTGCATCAGCTCCGCGGAGATTCGTCCCATTATCACTGTGTATTTCTGTAGGGCATCCCCGTCTCGCTATCATACGTCGCAGGGCCATAATTGCGCTATCTGTACTTAATGAGCCTGCAATCTCTAACTGGATAGCCCGAGTTGTAAGGCAAGTAAATAGGGCAACATACCTCTTCTCATGGTGGCGGCCCACCGTAACGCTATAAGGGCCAAAATAGTCTAACCCCACAAAAGAAAATGGGCGTTGATGATGGGCCAACCTCGTTCCGGGGTGATCACCAGTGGCAGGCTGTGCCGGTTTTGCCCGTAGTATTCCGTATTGGACACAACTCTTCACAATACTTCGAGTAACCGTTCTCAATCGTATCACCCAGAAACGAGATCGAACTTCATTCATCACCGTATCAGGTCCTGCATGATTGCTTTTACAGTGTAACCAGGTGATGAACAAGCGGGTGTACCTGTGTTCACCATCCAAAATTGGAGGACTTCGCTGTTCGTCGTCCAGATAGAGAGCAGCATCGATTCTAGATTTCAACCGAATTATACCCTCATTATCCATGATAACGTTTAAAGTCCGCAATCGACTGTCGCTCCTCAAAGGAAACTTCTTCTGTAATGAAATAATTCCATTTTCAATTGCTATTAATCTTCTTAAAGCATTCTCTCTATTTTCTGGTAACTTCAGTTCTTCTTTGCGCCACAACAACCCCGATTCAAAACGTCCATCAGGAAGACGGTGGCTGTAGCTCTTTAATAACGACAACGCGCGTTCCTCTGGAGCATTTTTTTGACGTTTTGGTTTGATTCCTAGTGAATCTATACTTAAAAACTTCTTGAACAAATCTTCTAATTTATTTTCATTCTTTTCATCTACTTCTTCATTATTATTTACCAGCTTTAAGACACTTACTTTTCCAGGACCTTTAGTAGGCCCGTGCAATACCCAACCTAATTCTGTTAATGATGCAACTGGATCTCTGCACTCACCACTTCTTATCTTCCTCGAAATAATCAAATGCCAGTTGTCCTGGCCAATAAGAAGAGTAGGTGTACCTCGATCATATGTAAGATCCTCGGTTATTTCCAGAAGGTGATCACAACCTTCTATCATATCTGCATCCACCGATTGGTGATTAAGATTTAAACTATTTATCGTTCGTGCTTCTATTTTGTGCTCCTTATCCGTGTGAACACCATTAATATAGAGACTCACTCTCCTTGAACTGGAAGCCTCCGTACGTGCTCCTGCCACCCCTTCAATAATAAAAGACTCTTCTGGACCTGTAAGTCCAATCTCAGAAGCAACTTCTTTCTCTATAAGAGTGACCGATGACCCCTCATCAAGCAATGCAAATGTAGTCATGGTCCCCTTGGGACCTCTCAATCTTACTGGCACAATCTTCAACAAAGCTCTACCAACTTTCTGTCGAGTCGCAGCTACAACAGCTGATTTTCCTGCTGGTTCTACTGGCGTCTCTGAGGGAGACGCTGAAAAATGCAGAAGTGAATGATGAGACGCCTTGCAGCCTTCGACTCCACATGGCTTATAGGAACACCTATGACGATGATTGCGACGTCCTAAACATCTGAAACACAAGTTCAAATCTTTAGCCTTCTCCCATCTACATTTACTCTCCAAATCCATGAACTGTTTACAGTCTTTTATGTGATGTAAATGATGACAGACAGTGCATTCATAGCTCTGTTTCTTTGGCGTTATGGACGTTCCAGGTGTTGCAGTAGTTAATGCCACATTTGTTACAAACGGTCTTCTTTGTGATGATGAGTGATGAACATTTTCAACCTGAGCATATCGACTGCAAAGGTCCGCCTCGCGGGAAAAGAAAGAAGATAATTTAACTAAGTCCGCCTCTTCCTCAGGTCGCCCCGCAGCGTAGTCATACCAACGGTACCTCAAAGTCGGTGTCATCTTCTCCACAACAGCTCTCACAGATTCCGGGTTAAATAAGTAGCATTCCTTTTTTAAAGCCTTGATGACTGTTACAATATTGACTATCTTGCTTGAAAAAATACAAATATCACGAGGATTATCAGAAAGTTTAGAAAGTTGTTTAATCTTGTCCATCTCCATAATAACTAATGCATCAGGTCGTCCAAATCTTGCTTCCAAAAGTGACAAAATCTCTCCAGGCTCCACATCTGCTATAAACAAAGAAATGGCAGCTTCCTTAGCTGCCCCTTTCAGGCTTCTTCTTAACCGCACCAAATTTTCCAATTTAGAGAAATTACTGCTAGTTTCATTATATGCTGCTCTAAACGCTAACCACTCACTACTTGCCCCGCTAAAAATAGGTAATTCGAATAGCGTTTTTGGGCTATGCATCGCTCGTGCGGCTTCAGTAAGCGCAGATACGAGTGTCTTAATATCGAGCTGCTGATTCGAAGTTGTTTGAGCATCATGATCGTTTAAATCCAACCAATCTCTAACTAAACTATCTCTCTCTCTGAAGCCTTTATTTTCCGCCAAGCTATCCAGCTCACTACCCTGCGCTTCAATAGCCGCTAATTCAGCTTCAGCGAAAGCGGCTGTAGCGCGAGCCTCTTCTACTCTTGCAGCTGCTAATCTTTTTAAAGCTTCTGCCCGCTGCACACTCTTCTTGCTCACCACCGATCGCTTCTCCGAAGGAGCCTTAGGGTATTCGTGTAATGACTTCTCTGATTGATGATGAACGGCTGCCATTGATGCAGGAGCTGGTGCTTGCGGATTTGCTAAGTCATCGTCTTCGTGTGTAGGATGTACTGGGGCCGATTCACATTTTACGGCCTGGCGTCTGAGCGACCTAGTAATTGGCATGTTTGGGAGAAAAAAAGTAATTAATCAATTTAAAAGAAATCTCAACACTCAACATACACGCCACGCCCAAACGCACAAATAAATATAATTTTATTCACTACACAAAAAAAGTTATTGAAAAGAACTCGTTACTACGAAACGGACACGAAAATAATTTACGTATTAGGTACGTACGAACACAACAGCAGAATACTATTATTTATAATTGTAATACCGCACTCGAACACTATTATTTTATTTTATTTCAAAACGCAACGTAAAAATTAAATCACGAAATTATTCACACTAATATTTTCATAAACACACACTTTAATATTATTATAACCTAAATATAGTTTCACAAAATATATAATGAACCGAACTACTATTAATTAATCACTAACATTCACTTTAAACGTAGGTAGGTTCACTATCACAAAAAATAATGAATAGGTACCAGTATGAAACAAATAACTATTTCAACAAGTATTTTATTTAAATACTTAAAACGAATCGAACGAACAATAATTTAATAGCTATTTATTTCATAACTATTTAAGTAATTATTTATCACCTCACTAACACTTAACAGGTTTATTTTTTACGTACTTCGATGAAACGAAACAAATAACTAATTAACTATTAAAATAATAAAACGAAACGAACAATAATTTTAAATAGCTATTAGATTTCACGAAATACGCAATTTACCTATAAAATAAATCACTGTGCATTCCGCAATAAAAGTACCTAACGTATAAGAACCGAGAACAAAGGAAACAAAGGGCGTGCGCGTGATTCACTATAATATTCACTTGCACACAAAACTTCACGATTCAAATCACTTTTATACGATTACACACTTCACTAATTGTCTATAAATGTTCAAAGATCCGGCCGAAGACCAAAATGTTGGTGACGAGGCGAAGAATTAAAAGACTATTTTCGAAAAAAGTGTGCAGCTGCGGAAGCAGTGTCGAGCGGCGTGTAGTGTGGTCAGTGACCTTAGGCGAATGCTCGAGACGATAGCACACCACACGCTCGCCCGGCCCCCGCCCCCCGTAGTTGCATCACACTATTTATTAACAACTAAACAAAGAGCAATTTTATCGTGCACAAGTATAAAACTGTTCTAACTAAAGAATTTATTGATGGCCTTACATCTACCAGTTTTGATTTAAGGAAAACAAATCAAATAAACTTGCAACTGCCTACACAAAAAATGTACAGCTCTGTTGTTCCCATAGCAAAGAAAAAAGTGGTTGATCTAAAAGAACTCCAAAAATACATTCCCGAAGAATACCTGTCATTTTGGAATAGCATTTATAATTGGCCTGTAGAGTAATAAGAATAAAACTAGAATAAGAAGAATGAAACTAGAATAAGAAGAATAAAACCAGAATAAGAAGAATAAAACTAGAATAAGAAGAATAAAACTAGAATAAGAAGAATAAAACTAGAATAAGAAGAATAAAACTAGAATAAGAAGAATGAAACTAGAATAAGAAGAATGAAACTAGAATAAGAAGAATAAAACTAGAATAATAAGAATAAAACTAGAATAAGAAGAATAAAACTAGAATAAGAAGAATAAAACTAGAATAAGAAGAATAAAACTAGAATAAGAAAAATAAAACTAGAATAAGAAGAATAAAACCAGCATAAGAAAAATAAAACTCGAATAAGAAGAATAACACTAGAATAAGAAGAATGAAACTAGAATAAGAAGAATAAAACTAGAATAAGAAGAATAAAACTAGAATAAGAAGAATAAAACTAGAATAAGAAGAATAAAACTAGAATAAGAAGAATAAAACTAGAATAAGAAGAATAAAACTAGAATAAGAAGAATAAAACTAGAATAAGAAGAATAAAACTAGAATAAGAAGAATGAAACTAGAATAAGAAGAATAAAACTAGAATAAGAAGAATGAAACTAGAATAAGAAGAATAAAAATAATAGGTGATAACTATAGGTGGTTAACGAATATATTATAACATTTTTTATTTACTGTGATTGATTTTATTTAAATATTACTTAGATTGATTACTATTTAAGTGGTAAAAGGGCACATGTCCATGGTAATACATACCTAATTACTAAAAGGTCACTTGTCCATGATATTTTAACGGCTGTTTTTAAGCATTCACAGAGAAATATGGAACTTTTTAATATGGATTATGTTGTCATGTACATTCTCAATAGCATACATAAAAACCAAGTTTGTATCTTCATTGTTTAAAAAACTATACAGTTATTTCTATCTCCTGTAAAATTTCATTCAGAAATAAATAGGGGACAAGTGCCCTTTTAGTATTTAGACATTAAACTATGAAATCTGTTCATATAATTCAGACAATTTCTTAATATTCAAAGAAATTCTCCTACACTCTTAAACCGCCAAGTTTTTTGTTTTTACTAGCTGTTTTTTTTATAAAGAACCCCTACATCGTATCCTATCAGGCACGCAGTCAGGTAGACCTGTGGCCAAGAAGCTGGGCAGCAGGGGAGTGTCAAAATCTCCCCTTACCTAAAAAGGACCTTTATTCACTTAATCGTGCTATTTATCTTAGTGACATGTTTGACAATCTAACGGCAGAATGTTTCCAGCTGCAATCGTCAAAGTCAGACAGTCAACAAGTTAATAGACCACCGTTCTCCGCCCTCTCGTTTCCCAGTGTGCCAACGTGCACCTGGATGCATTGGATTTTAATGCCAGTTTCATGGCACTCTTCGATGTTCTGGTGAATCTCGGCAACTTCGGGATTGTGAGGGCATCCACCCACGATGGCATCCAGTGAAAAGCTCGAGCACAGCTGCAATCCGCCACCCCTTCGTCAAATATGTCACTGCGTCCCTAGGTCGGCTAGATCCGCCTGGTACACTGTGCAGTACGGAGCCAGCCTTACCTTTTTGTTTCTAGTCTCTGCCCCATCATGCCGCTCTGCCTCTGTCTCTTAAATAAAAGTGTAAAAGACTTACGCCCTCACCAATAAAACGCCCCTTTTTAAACAGTAGTTTTTTTTAAATATTTTTACTAGATTAATAAAACTAAATTCAGCGTTAAATGGGGGACGAATCTCAACTATCTGAGACATTGACTGACTGACAATTCTGTTATTTGAAAAAAGAACACAACAGCACAGTGTCTTTCCCTTAATAAGAGACTGTATTTTATCTTTTAATAGTTAGGCTAGATCATAATGGTAAAAAAAATCGTGTAGATCAAAATAAAAAAAAAATATTTTTTATATACCACTCTTTATTAAATGCCTCATGTGCACAATGACAAAAAATAACTTTATCTGAAAAAACTTATCCTATAGCTGGTCTGATAGACTTTTATATGAAGGTTGGTTAGCAGTTAATTTGTCGAAACATAATTTTAATCCTTCATATTTGTCTCAATCCAGTGATAATAGCTAGAAACTGACGAAAAAACCTCCGGGTTGTTTTGAGCGCACGGAAACGTTCCCCAGGACACGATTCCAACTTGAACAACGGCATTATTTCCATCAGAAACGACCAGAGGACCTCCTGAATCACCCTATGGAAGGAATAACTTTATAAATTAAATGGGCCTCAGATTTCTGTATATGTTTCATGATCATTTGTCAATCTAATTGGCAAGTAGGTGATCACCCTCCCGTGTCTGTCACATGCCAACGACTATTTGGTTCTAAGGCAAGCCGGTTTCCTCACAATGTTTTCCTTTCACAGTACGAGCGAGTGTTGAAAGTCCATTGGTGCACCGCCGGGGATCGAACCTTCGATCTCAGGGATGAGAGTCAGACGTTTAAGCCACTAGGCCAACACTGCTCAATCTTTAGTAACTACCGACTTTTAAACAGTATTATTCGTATAAATATATTTCTTAATATTATTTTCTATAAATAAATAAAACATACATACCTATACGTGTACATAACACGTGTAAAGTACGGAATTTGTTACTTTTTGTATTCTTTACTGTGAAAATTTTGTTCCTAATATGAAAGAGTTTATTATTATCATGCGTATGAGTGAGAAAAAAATGAAAAAAAATTAAATGCATTTGGGAGTCGGTGATAATTAGAAGAAATTCATAAACCACAAGTCAACTATCAATTGAACCACCGTTCTCCGTCCTCTCATTTCCTGGTGTGCCAACGTGCACATTCACCTAGTAGTGTTGGATTTTCATGGCATTCCTCCAGGATCAGGCGAGTCTCGGCAACTTGGGGATTGAAAGCGCGTCCACTCACGATGACATCCAGTGAAGAGCTTGAGTCGCTGAGCCCAGCCACATTCCGCCATCCCTTCTTCAAATATGTCACTGCGTCCCTAGGTCGGCCAGTCACCCACGTAGTCCTGGAATGCGAGGCTGTGGCTATACAACGTACAGAAATCCTCGGAACACTGAGGTCGCTCCGTGAAGCCTGCGAAGTGCCCAGTAGGGTGGGTCACTTATGTATGAAGAAAAAAAAAAGTTTGATTTTTATAGGAGCACAGTGACCTAAAGGTGCTAAATGGTGACTGTAAATAGAGTACGGAGTTTGATAGTATTCGGAATTAATCTTCTGCCTCCGGAGTCATGTGAAAATTAAAGAAAAATAGTAAAAAAGGGGCCATAGCATATCGTCGAACAAAGATCTTTTGCTTGTAAGGAAAAGACCGAAAATCATAAAAATCTTTTGTTTATTAATTAAGGAATATTTAAAAAAAATTATAACAATAATAAATGGCTAAATTATTATTAAATTCAAATGTTTATGTGTGGTGAAAATCCTTCTTACTGTCGAATTTTGGCATCGCCTTCCTTGAATCTATCTGGGCTTTTATGAATCCCTCTCTCGATTTTTTATAGCATAAAGTGGCTGAAGCTTCGGTCACAGCTTTAACTGCTCTTTCTACTGCTTGAGTGTGACAAGGTAGGCGTAGTAAAACTAGTTCTCCTTCTCCTCTCTGCTCAATAAACAATCGAATGTTATTTTCGGTTACAGATTTTAATAGTGGTGGTTCAGTATAACTATCCTGCCAATTCAAAAGATCGTAGTATGCTGTTGCGTTAAAATTAATATTTGGTAACTGAAACAGACGCAAGGGATGAGGGGATGATTCTGATCTAGCTTTCAAAATTCGACGTGCAGCTAACTCACGAATATGACGCTGGGAATCTGTTAACATTGCAAGCAATACATTTTCTGGGTGTGCGAAATAGCTGTTTCTTTGTATTACTGGGTCAATAATAGCCTTCAATGGTGTTGGTAAATATCGCGTTAACTCAATAAGTTTAAAGAAGTGCCTCGATCCATCTTTACAGCTTGAGTGAGTTTTTATAGAAAACCATATCGGCGCATAAACCTTGACAACATACGTTGCAAGAGTAATTAGATTCTCAGAAGGAGTCTCTACTGAAGCATACAGACGCAAAATCCTATTGGCACGAGTCAACCATCGGGCATGAGACATTTTGCCTGGTGATTTGTTCGCCAAATTGCTAGGAAATGAGCCTGTTGAAACTGCTTCGACTATTTTGTACAAGTAGTTCTGGTCTGTACTAATTTTAACAGAAAGCTCCGGTAAGTTTGTAGGAATAGGAGCAAACTGAGTAATGGATCTCTTTTCACAGTTTTCTAGCTGCTTACCAATTGCTCCTGAAAATGTTTGGGGCCCAGACGTACTGCCATCAATGTGTTGAAACAGATGTCTAAATGGTAGTTCGTTCATGTGTAATAAACATATAATCCACTGCAAGGGTCTATTCAGTCTTTTTTCTAACATCCGTATTATACCACCGTATTTACCAACATTCACATTCGTGCCATCGCACCCAATGGCAATTAAATGATCAATTGATGTATTGGAATTTGAAAAATAGTGGTATATTTCTTGTTCCACACATTTTGCAGTGCCAGAAGCAGGTGAAATATAACCTATAAACTTCGAGTCAGGTTCTTTTATCAAAGAAATATGCTCTTCAAGTATACGCCGCCTATATTTTTTTCCATCTTTTTCATGTATAACCAAAGTTTGGTCTTTTCTTCCATCGAAGTACAATGCGGGTATCTGTAAAACATTTTGTTGGGAAGTTATACCGTCTCTCGTTTTTTTTCGTTCTCGGCGCAGTTTGTTCTTGTCTATTACTTGAGAAGTTGATGCATGTAGAATTGCAGATGCTATAGCAGCACCTGCCCTATCTGATACTCGAAATCTATCGCACGTTTTTGATAACAGAGCGTAATCAACTGCCATTGTAACATTGTTCTTCGTTTCAGTATTTGGAGTTTTCATCTGAATTTGGGTGGATTCTTCACTATCCGATTGGACGTATGCAGATTCAGAGGTACTACGCAAGCCTTCCGTACAAGTATTAATATCTTCTATTAGTTTACACTCCGATTTTCCTCTCAACATCTTCCTTTTTAGTGATTTTGTCAACTGTTTTGTTATGCCGACATCTATACTACCAATCACCATTTTTCTCGCGGATCGTTGATCTACTATGAAGCTGTGTTCTCTTGCAGGTATCTTTTTGTTTTTGGGGCAAGTACATTTAAAGAAATCTCGACACTTGCAAGCCGAAACGTCAAACAACACTTTACTTCCATGACGAAAATCTTCCATTTTACTTGTAGGTATTTTTGGGTGAGATTTAAGCAATTTTTTGCATTTTAAATGATATGATTGCAGCATTACCTTCATTCGTTTAGGTTCAACAGTTGGAATAGAAGATTTCGCCCATACTTCTATAAGTTTTGCAATCACAATGCCTTCGATTTCTTTATATGTTGGCTCTTTTTTAGTTTCCCTCTCAAATTTTAACTTAAGACGGGTCCACTCATAAAATTTCATCACATCTTCATATGTGGGCAATATGTTATCTTTCAAATCACATAGACTACCAAATAAAGGACAATTCCAACAATTTCTCGTACGTTCCATTCTTAATAAGGTGTAAAAAAACGACTGCACTCAATTACGTAATGTGTGCCACTGATTGTTTTTGCTATAAGTTGCGCGACACGTGTCAAATCTAACACCGCCCCTCACTGCACCCCACCCCTCTTTACTCTTTTTTCCTTGAACTGAACAAAACAATAGATACACTTTATTCTTTAAAAAAAAATACGCGCAAATAATGATTTAAATAAAGTGAAAAAAGAAATCGTAACATGGGCTCAAAAATTAAATTTTTTAATAAGTTCTATCTCAATCCGGAGGCAGTAAAATTTAAAATAATGTATTACAACTTTACGTATCAGTTATCTATGCTATTTAGCACCTTTTTAACGCTGTGCCTGTACAAATAACGAGTTTTTTTTTTTTGGCCCACCCTAGTGCCCAGGCTTCTGTGCTTTTAGTTAGGATGCAGGAGTTAGGCTGGCTTAGTTAGCCAGGACTTACGTACAACGGACCTAGTGAGCGTCTAAGTGCGGAAAACGAGTCCACAAACCAACCAAACCCTAGGTCTGCTAGATCCGCCTGGTACACTGTGCAGTACGGAGCCAGTATCACCTTTTTATTTCTAGTTTCTGCCCCGTCGTGCAGCTTTCTCTCTCAGAAATAGAAGCGTGAAAGACTAACGCCCTCATCAATTAACGCCCCTTTTTAAAAAGTAGATTTTTTAAATATTTTTACAGAAATACTAAATTCAGCGTTAAATGGGGGACGAATCTCAAATATCTGAGACGTTGACTACATTCAATTGTGTTATTTGAAAAAAGAACACAACAACAAAAAGTCTTTCCCTTAATAAGTGACTGTATTTTATCTTTTAATAGTTAGGCTAGATCATAATGGTAAAAAAATCGTGTAGATCAAAATAAAAATAAAATATATTTTTTATATACCACTCTTTATTAAATGTCTCATGTGCACAATGAAAAAAAAATTACAAAAACTCATCCTATAGCTGGTCTGATAGACTTTTATATGAAGGTTGGTTAGCAGTTAATAATTTGTCGAAACAGATAATTTAATCCTTCATATGTTTCTCAATCCAGTCATAATAGCCAGAAACTGAGGCAAAAACATCCGGGTAGTTTATAGCGCACGGGAGTGTCCCCCAGGACACGACTCCAACTTGAACAATGTTTTTCTTTCCATCACGAGCGACCAGAGGACCTCCTGAATCACCCTATAGAACGAATATATTTATTAATTAAAACATATAAAAATAAATAAATCAGTGGTGCTACAACCTTTTTAGGTCTGGGCCTTAGATTTCTGTATCTGTTTCATGATCATTTGTCAATCTAATTGGCAAGTAGGTGATCACCCTTTTATACCGGTTTGCTCACAATGTTTTCGTTCATCGTACGAGCGAATCTTAAATGCGTACATAGAAAGAAAGTCCATTGGTGCACACTGCACAGCCGGGGATCGAACGTCCGACGTCAGGGATGATAGTTGCACGCTTAAGCCACTAGGTTGCCGATTTTTAAATGGTATTATTATTTTTCAATCTATCAATAAATAAAATATGGACACGTGTACCTGCACGACATTCGTTACTTTTTGTTTTCGTTATTATCAGGTAATAAAGAAAATTTTATTCCTAACTAGCTGGCCTGGCGAACATCGTACCGCCTAAAGGTCTATTCCATATTTTTTTTTAAGATAAAAAAGAAAGTTGATAAAACAACAAATACATTATGTCAAAAATAAAAATTTACCTTCCCGGAACCCCTCCACTAACACTTGAACTCTATGATATGGTATTAAAGTTCAAATTGACTTTTAAGTATTATTACGAATATTTTGTATGGGAATATAGAAAAGTTGTTTTTAGACTTTTTCATTCATTTTTTTTAAATTTTTCTCTCCGTAAGAACCGTCCTCGTACTTCAAGGAATATTATAAAAAAAATCAGACAAATCGGTCAAGCCGTTTTCATGTTATGTCGTGACAACGGAAAACGGGTTTCATGTTTATCTGGTAGAAAGCTGTCTTCCGTCAGAACATATATATCTTCGCTATTTTGATCTTCTATCAGCTCATTTTTTGTATTTTTATATTGTAGGGGTTTTTAAATACTTCTTACATTCGAATATAAAACGATTAGGATATGTAATGGTTGTTGCCATAGCTACGTTGTTATTTAAAAACTTATATATATTATATATAAGCAACTCCAAATCGCGAACAAGACTGTAGTTTAAGATATTACAAATCACTATCCTAAAAACTATTAATCTCATTAGAGATTATGCAAGATTAAGAGTATGGAAATAAGAATCATTTGACAGATCAATCTTGATTACAGACGGAGGAGTCAATAAGTTGTTAACCTCGGTGCGAAAGAAATGGTAACCATGCGACGAACCCGAAAACCTAATCTTATCCTAAGTCACTAATAGTCTAGTCGACAAGTTGAAAATGGAACAAAATAGAGATACTGCTCTTAAAATTA
Organism: Pieris melete; assembly: GCA_963693345.1. Lineage (NCBI taxonomy): Eukaryota > Metazoa > Arthropoda > Insecta > Lepidoptera > Pieridae > Pieris > Pieris melete. The sequence goes on along the minus strand of CAVNZK010000091.1, from coordinate 22,926 downwards.
TGTGCGATACCTCATTTAGTTTTTTGCCAATATTTAAGAAATTATTAATATTTAAGAAATTTCAAAAAAAGATTCTAAAGTTAAAAGTTAAACTTACTCTACAAGCACCCTGCTTATCTGGTCCTCTCACGCAGAGCTGTTTGTCATCGATTGGTGCGAAATTGGAACCTTTTAACCTCTTGTTGCAGTCCTCGTTACTAATACGCCTGTAGAACATAATTTGAAGATTGTTCGGCACAGTTCTTTTATCCTGTGAATCAATTCAATTTGACAGAACATTGGAGGATTCATCCATTCCTTGGGCCTGGGCAGGGTTTTCTTATCACAAATTATTTCCATATATAATCAAATTCTGTTTAAAAATATTTCATATTTGTCATTTCATAACTATTATCTTAATTGTCTGAGTACTTACGTTTATTTCACCCCATCCTGTCAGAGCACAAATTGTTCCAGTAGGTACAGGCTTTTTCATCAATTTGATTGCCATAACGTTCTTCTTCATTTTTATTTTCCCGTCGACTTTCATAAGAGCTATGTCATTCCTCAAATCTTTTTTTGCATATTTCTCGTGAGTGATAATTTTCTTTATTTTGTAACGGTCGCCACCAGATAAGAGTAGGTTTGATCCAACCACTATGGAGACTTCATTGGCGTTAACACTGTAAATTAACATTAGAAATATATATATATATATATATAGTACCGGTGACCCTGAGCTGGTGCTTTCCTCGCAAGTAAATATCGCAATACAGCGAGGACAAGCAAAGTTTGGTGGCAGTGTACCTTTAATACAAAGGTACACTGCCACCAAACTTTGTAATTTGCTTTAATTATTTATTATGTTATAAATCTTTGTTGGAAAGAATAAAAAATAAAAAATGCAAAATTAGAACAAAGTTTTTGTCCCTGCGGCCGACCTTTATTCTGACATTTCCCCGGTATATTCAGTATTTGAAATAGGTATTTTCTAATAGGCAAGTAGGTGACCAGCCTTCTGTACCTGACACAAGCCGCCGACATTATTCGGTCTAAGGCCTATTTGCCCACGATGTTTTCATTTACGGTAGACTGAAAGTCCATTGACACCTATGTCCTCAGGAATGAGAGTCACAAGCTGAAGCCACTAGGCCAAAACTGGTGTCTTTCTTTTTAACTTATCACATAAATGTCAAATCCCTGAGTAACATAGGCTTTATTTATATCTAAAGATAATGTTACTGACCCATATGTGCAGTGACCAGCTGTTAAAACCCATTCTTCGTGTATAATGGAGCCGCCACACGAGTGCCATTCTTGATTGTTGTGGTGCCTACGTATGGAGACTTGGTAAATCGCGAAGTTCCCTGGAGCATTTTGACCCCCTACGATTCGCGTATCTCCGTCAATATCCGAGAAAGCAGAGTCGCCTGTGAATAAACACATTTATTATCCAGCCTCAATGCTATTTATATGCGTTATTATGAATAACGCGCCCGCGCTTGTGATGACAGATAAGTCGAAAATAACAGAAAAGACCCCTACTTGCGGAAAGAAAAAAGAGAGAACGGCCCACCAGAAACCTGGGAAGATGGAATAAAAAGGATAACGGGGAAGGTTTGTTTGATACAAGAAAGTCGAGCTTCAAGGCTTCGAATAACGGAGTAATTTCTGCGTTTTTAATCAGGAAAGGAAAACATCGAGAGATGTGTGAGAGCCTTGTTAGGAAAGAATCCTCGTACAGTTATCGAATTACAAATAAATGAATCAATACTTACCCAGAAGCCCTCGCGAAAGTAGAAGCACCAACCCTAGTTGTACAAACATTTTAACAACTGATTATACTTTGCATGTAATAGGTTATTTATATGGAATATTTAGATGAAAAAGTGCAATTACAACGATGTTTTGAGAGGAAACAGTTAATTACTTTTTCACCAGTATAATTAATTTATTATTATCGATAAAGAAATTTGAAACAGAATTTCAATAACAATTTAATTTTAATACTTGATTTTCTTATAATTTTGAGTTTATGCTTAGTAGATCCACAAAAAAAAATGCAGACCACAATATTTTAAAATCCGTCCTCTCTCTTTCGTTTCACGACACAGCGCTTTTTAAGGCACTTTTAAAAATATAATTAATTTTAATTTTATTTATTTGATAGATATTTTGTATGGATATAGAGAAGGAGGTAAATGGAAATCACAATTAAATAGATGAAGTTACATTTCTTTGTACACATAAATATAATTATGCCAATTTTTTAACGAACGACCGCTGCCGAACGCGGAGGCCGATTGTGCCTCTTTGTCGCTCGATCCGCGCTCTCGCTTGCACTTCAAGCCTTAAATGGAACGCCTCAGAGCAAGGTAACGCCGCATGAGTCATATTTTTTCGAGCGAGCCGGCCCCATCGAATTATAAGATGTTGTCACGTCAAAAGATTTTGCATAACAGTCTACACAAAGCGCACCAATTTCACAAAAGATAGATTTCAAAAATATTCTTCCAAATTTTGATCCCTCATGAAAAACACAACACATAGACGTATGGATAAAACAAGTTAAAGGTGTCTGCCCACTATCCCGTAGCATACCATGACCGTACTAGGACTGTTTCAGACAAAAAACTATTCTTTGTATTGAAAAGTATGAGACTATGCCCACTAGACCGTTCCGTCACCGGCCGACAACTATTTGTCGGAGGGAATACGCGGACACGCTATGTGCATGGCACGCGACGTTGCCAGACCGCTGCGCGCAGGCGGCTAAACGGTGACTGAGCGGGGAGTATGACCGTTACAAACCCGTTTTAAATGCGTTGTAGCAGTGTTGCTCTGTTGCCAGTCCGTTCATTAGTTCAACGAGAGGCGTGAATACTTATAGATGTGTAAAAATGGAGGACGAAAAACTAATAGAATGTGTACGTAAATATGAGTTTATATATAATTTAAAACATCCGAAGTATATGGAGAGTGTAAAAAAAGAAATCGTTTGGAAGGATATTTCGGAACAACTAAAACAACCAGGTATGACAATTATTATTCAAATATCGTTTATTTGAGTAAGTAATTGAATTACAAAGTAGATATCCAATCTAATTGGCTAATTGCCCTTGAGCCGTTTGAAAAAAATCGGCAAATTTATTGCGTACTTCAAAAGCGGTAGATACTGCATTACTTCCTTGGTGTCTTAGGTTGTTAAACTGTACAGGAGTATAAGTTTCCGTAAAGGATACAGTTTCGCCGCGTCTTAAGAAATTATGCAATATGCAAGTAGTTATTACAATTTTTTCGGCATATTCTGGTTTTAAATGCATACGTCTATTATAGATACGAGATTTTTGACTTAAAATTCCAAAAGCATTTTCTACAACACGTCGTGCACGGCAAAGGCGATAATTAAAATGGCCTTTCTTGCTGTCGTTTATGGACTGTTGTGAGGGATGAGGTTTAGAAGATTGCTTTTTAAGGGGAAAGCTCCTAATATTACACACGGTGCACAGACATTAGTCCCCGGCAAACATCTATTACTAGGGATATTAAATTTATTTTCGAATATAGCTCTGCCCATTTTTGATTTTGACAAAATACCCCCACCACTATCTTTGCCGAAAGCACCAACGTTAACAGCTATGAAGTTATAATTAGCGTCAACTTAAGCCATAAGTACGATAGAAAATGTTTTTAATTCAAATACAAAGAACCACTGTTTGGTGGTGCTAAAATAATAACATGCTTTCCATCTATAGATATAGAAGCAACACAATTAGGAAAATTCCATTTATTCCAAAATTCTTCTATATTTTTTTCCCATTGTTCGATGCCAGGCGTCGGGATACTTTCTCGCAGTACATTTTTTATTACAGCATCACAAACTTCTATCACGGCACGTCTCACAGTACTGATTCCCAAACGATAACTAAAAGCAATGGTTGTAAATGAATCGCCTATTGGTAAGTACCTGCAAACAAAATATCAATATTAAACGTGTAATTATTTTTTACAGCTGCAGCTTGCAAACAAAGATGGCAAGGGCTAAGGGATGCATACAGACGAGCATTAAATAAGAAAAAAGGCAAAAGTGGACAAGCAGCGAAAACCATTAAGAAATGGAAGTATGAAGATGAAATGGCTTTAGTTGCTTAGTTCTTTGCCGAGAGAAAATCTTTAGAATCCGTTGAGCTGACAAGTGACGATGAAGAGTCACAGCTGAATAGCTTTACAGGAACTGAAATTCAGAACCATCACTTCAATAATGAGATCGATAATACTGTTGATATTGCTGCTGCAGAAAATATTACAGCCACCGAAATTCAGAACGAAGATGACATTACTGCAGGTAATAAATCCTCACAACCACTACTCAGTCAAGCAAAAAAGGCCAAGACAATAAAGAGAGGTAAAATTCAACCACCACAAACAGCATCCGCTGTATTGATGCCGAAATTGTTAGAAGCGCAGAAGTACTGAAAAAACTTTTCTTCGTCATCAACTAAGTGCCTGAATAATGTCCAATATTCTCCTTCCGTTTTGCGTTTTTTTATAGAATTGTGAATCCAGTAGCGTCGAGTGTTTTTTAGGCATTCCTTATATTATACGAACAAAAGTAGACAAAACTTACCAGAAAAGAAGAACTTTCATTCGTATGAGTTAGAAACTCTAGCGGTAGTATTTACCCTTAGCAAATTTAGAGTTTATCTGCTAGGCAAAAAAATTAAGATTGTTACTGACTGCAGCGCTTTGCGCTCTACTTTAAAAAAAAGAGATCTCATTCCCAGAATAGCTCGTTGGTGGTTAACGTTGCAGTTTGACTGTTGGAGTTTGACTGTTCAGTTGAATACAGAACCGGTCCTAAAATGAGTCATGTGGACGCTCTGTCTAGAAATCCTGTCAGTAGCTGTGACAATTCTTGCGCATAACAGTTCTCGACTGTAATGTCGATAACCGACGATGTTTGGCTGCACACTCTTCAACTCGGAGACTCTGAACTATGTAGGATTAGAAATATTTTGAATTACAATCTTGATGAGAAGGGTCTAAAGTATATAAACGAAAATTACGTCGTTAAGGATTTTAAGCCTTTTTGTTGTGTAGGCGGTAGCAATAAAATTAGATGGGTAGTACCGAAAGGAGAGAGATGGCAATTGTGTCGTATGAATCATGACGTCATCAAGCAAAATTATTGGTTTCCTAAAATGACAAAATTTCTTAATTAAACGCTTGTGTAGCGTGTGCTTTTGCAAAAAAAACCTCAAATGCTCATGAAGGTTTTCTCCATCCTATAGCCAAAGTGGACGTACCATTTTACAAACTACACACCGACCAACTTGAGATTTTCGTAAAATCTAGTAGAGGTACAATTACTAGTGATAGACGGTTTACGAATTTTGTTTCGTAAAACGCGTTAGAAACACAAATACTCTATAATCACTAATGATGTAGAAATATTTAATTAGTTATCGTGGCAGTTGTTTCACATCTCATGCATTTTAAAAGTTTGTTCTCGATAAGGGTCTCAAACATATATTGAACAGCGTGGCAAGCCCCCGATCGACTGGTCAGGTTAAACGATACATTCGGACAACTCGCTGAAAGCTTTTATATGCATGATGAAAAAGATTGGGATGAACATTTAGGTAAAGTTCAGTGGGGATTGAACAGTACTGGTCAGAAAACTATTGGCAGAATGCCCGCAGAAGTGTTATTTGGCTCTGATATGAATGTAGAAATAAGTTCTATCTTGAATGTAATTGCCGAAGAAACCTGCGCGTGAATACGAAAAAGGTGCAATAGTTAAAATACCCAAAAGTAATTTCAATAATGACGGACAGAGTAAGAAACTGATGCATTCGTACGTAGGTCCTTACCGTTTCTCTAAAACGATATCCTGCATTACTGGCTGGAAGAGTCTTAAAAGAATAAAAATCTAATACGAAACTCCCTTTTGTAGCAAACAGTATCAGGCTCTTAAATAAAAGCGTAAAAGACGCCCTCAACGATAAAGGACTATTTTTAGACAGTATTTAAATATTGTTACCGAAAAACTAAATTCAGCGTGAAAAAGGAGGCGAACCTCAAATATCTGAGACAGTAGCTTCATTTAATTAAGGATTGTGGGTTTTAAAAAGTGAAACGTTTTTTCACATTATAGATATTTAACTTAATTTTTTTGGAATAATATTACATTAAGGATATAACAATCACTTTATCAATCTTAATTTTATACTTGGAAAATTGGAATGATAATGAGAAATAATAAAAGTAGACTAAGTCTCCAACTAATATTTTTGTTGAACTCTGTGTCTTAGAGAGTACGACATACATAATATTTAACAATTATTTAGATTATATACACATATTAAATAATAGTCTATACACTACACGGTCAGCTGCTGCGGACTATTGGCGCCGCCATATTGGCCTTGGATGATATGACGAGCGCCTTTCACTTTATCCCTACTCCGCGGCCCACCGTCACGCGACATCAAACACACAGACGAAAAAGTTTGAGACGATGTAATAAAAGTTTCACTTTAACAACAAAGTGTCTTTCCCTTAATGGAGACTGTATTTCATCTTTTAATTGTTAGGCTAGATGATAATGTACAGTAGTGGGTAGTGCAAACGTGTACTGGTGTGTCTCGTGATTTTTTTCTTAAATTAAATAGTATTTCGGTAAAAACATTAAAACTTACAGTTTCAGTGATGAACTAGTGTCCCACCACACATCAATCGCTATTTTTTTCTCAATAATATCCTTATTTAACTATAATAAACTTAAAGTTGGAAATCACTTCTTCAAGTACCTTCAATTTAACTTAATTAATTTTTCACTTTCACCTTATTATGGAGGATCTTAAAAAGTCATTAAGGGATGTATCCGAAATGGTGTCTACCAGAATGGAAGAGTTTCAGCAGCGCCTTATTGCAACTCAGAATAGGTCCCCCTCACTGGAACAAACTCCGCTTGCTAGGGAATTCGAAGCTTTCAAAAATTCTGTTTTATTCTGCCTAGAGAATCTCCAAGCTCAGATGGCAATTCTATTTAGAGTGCAGGATGAACAGGAGATGCGCAGTAGGCGAAAGTGTCTGTTGCTGCATGGAGTGAATGAAGCAAAGGATGAAAGCCAGGGCTCCATTGCAAATATGATATCCATACTGTTAAAGTGTCCTAATGTGACGGAGCAGTGCCTCTCCCGTTGCCATCGTGTGGGATTAAGATCCAGTGACAAGCCTAGGCCTATATTAATAAAGTTTCGTGAGCATGCTGACAAGTTAAGGATCTGGGCTGCCAAAACTAATCTTAAAGGCACCGGAATAACCTTGTCTGAGTTCCTGACAAAATCAAGGCACTCGCTATTTATGGAGGCAAGAAAGCGGTTTGGCGTCTCGAATTGTTGGACTCGCGATGGACGTGTACAAGTGATAGGGGCTGATGGGAAACTTCGCCGCATCTCTTCGCTGAAGGAACTCGATTCAGTTCCGGACAGCATACCGTCATCGACCGCAGCTGTTGATGCAAAGCTGACTAGAGACAAGACCCGTAATAAGAAGGCTCCAAAAAAGGGTCAATAAGTTCCGTTTGTTCAGTGTTGGTGTTTCGTGTGTTGGGGTTATAATCAACTTTTTCTTGGTTTGTTGTCATGAGTTTCAAGTGTTAAACAGTTCTTTTTTTTAATTACTTATTTGGTATCTTATAACCTTCTCCTTCGTTTACAAATTGTTATTATGATGATATTAATTTCAAATTGTTATTTGTTATTAAAGCCCACTGACAGATTATAACTACTAACTTTCTAACGTGACGGTTGACACTGTCAAAGGTTGGTATTGTCAAGTGTCAATTGAGAATTGATACATATTAATAGTATTTCCATATTGATAGTATTTCCACAGAACATAAAATTAGTCTCGTATAATAAGATTTTGCTTTAATCCTTACATACCAGCGGTTGAGTGCGATCGTAGAACATCTTTTTTTATTTCTTATTATTATTAATTTTTTTTTTGTATTTTTAAAGTTTAAGCGCTTATATACTTGGTGTAGATTTTATTTAACTTTTAGATTAGTTTTAGTTCTTATTTTATTTTTTTATTATCATACTTTTGTTAACCATGGATTGCAGTAGTGATGACTCTGATTTCTTATCTCTGGAATCGTCCGATTGTGACTCCTTCCATAGCATTGACTCCTCCACGCCTACCCTAAATGATACCTTATCCTCTATTTTTCAAAACTTGCCTAAGCATTTCAATGTTGTACACATTAACGCCCAGAGCGTTCCAGCTCATCACACAGATCTCCTTACGTTGGCCTCTAAAGACATCCATGCCATACTTATTTCTGAAACTTGGTTCAATCCTTCCCTTTCCTCTGGTACTTACTCTCTTCCTGGTTACAATTTAATTAGAAATGACCGACTCGGCATGCGTGGAGGTGGTGTGGCAATTTACTTACGTTCTCACATCCCCTTCTCCATCATTAGCTCATCGCCACAGCCTCCACCTAGCAATGCAGCCGAGCATCTCCTCATCGAAGTTCTTCTATCCAACTCTAAGCTTCTCCTGGGAGTCTTCTATTCCCCTTCATCATCGGTGGACTACTTTGATTCCTTTGAAGACACCATTGACCAATTTTCTCCCTTATATAAAAACACAATAGTCATGGGTGACTTTAACACATGTCTGCTGAAAAATGATTCTCGCTCCAGACGGCTCCTTTCTTTAACTCACTCTTACAACCTACAAAACTTATATCTTAACGCTACGCATAAAGTCCCCGGTTTTACTCCGTCACTTTTGGATCTTATTTTTGTTTCCTCTCCTCACCTTGTCACTAAGCATGGGCAACTTCCTGCTGTCGCCTTCTCTCACCATGACCTTCTCTATCTCTCCTTTAAAGCGAAGCCACCCAAGCAGAAGCCCACGGTAGTTTTGCGTCGCAGCTTTGGTGGAATCGACCATGATAGCCTACTCAGTGATGCATCCAAAATTGACTGGAGTGGTCTGTACGACTTAGCTTACCTCGACGACAAAGTTGAGTTGTTCACTTCTTCCATCACAAACCTCTATGATAAGCACGCCCCATTGAGACGTGTTAAACTTAAACATTTACCTGCTCCCTGGCTCTCTGATGAGATTAAAAGATTGATTCACAAAAAAACAGAGCCATAGCTAAAATGAGAACTGCCAAATCTGATGCGGAGCGCGAAAAATATAAAGTAGTTCGCAATCGTTGTAAGACTCGCTGTCGTGATGCTCAAAGGCAACATATCCACGACTCAGTATCCAATGGCGACACCTCAAAAATCTGGAAGTTCCTCAAAACCTTGGGGATTGGCAGATCGGCACAGAATGTTATTTCTTCAGCAATAGATATAAACAACCTTAACTCTCACTTCACCTGTTCTCCTGCCCACGATAATTCTTCTCTTAGGAAGACAATCAATAAACTGGCTTCTCTTCCAACTCCAAACTTCATGCCTTTTAATTTCACTGAATTCACCGAGCGCGAAGTGGAGGGTTGCATCCAGTCTATCTCGTCGGATGCTGTCGGATGTGATGAAGTTAGTCGTGCTATGATCTTACCTATCTTGCCAGCTATTCTTCAAGTTATTACTCATATTTTTAATTATTCAGTTACTAGTGGTAAATTCCCTACTTCTTGGAAGGATAGTCTAGTTATTCCTATTCCCAAACGGCCCGATCCCATTAACTTTTCTGACTTCCGGCCCATTTCTATTCTACCATTCCTATCTAAAGCTCTAGAGCGCCTTATACACTCGCAGCTTAGCGGATTTCTGAATAAAAACTCAATTCTAGACCCTCTCCAATCGGGTTTCCGCCCGGGGCATAGCACGACTACGGCATTGGTAAAAGTTTGTGACGACATTCGCCGAGGGATGGATGGTGGGCAGCTCACTGTTCTCACTCTGCTTGACTTTAGCAATGCTTTCAATACTGTGAACTTTGAAATTCTGCTTGGGTTGCTTCGCTCTATGAATATCTGTCCATCCGCTATTGACTGGTTTCATAGCTATCTTAACGGTCGTCGGCAGCGTATTAAAATGAATGATGCTTACTCTCAGTGGAATAATATAAGTGCTGGTGTTCCGCAGGGTGGCGTTCTTTCACCTCTTCTTTTTTCTATATTTATCAACACCCTGACTGCACATCTATCCGCTAGTTATCACCTTTACGCTGATGACCTCCAAATCTACGTTCAGTCTACACTGGATGAGCTTCCTCTTGCAATACAAGCGATGAATGATGATCTTGAAAACATAGCCAACTGGAGTAAAGACTTTGGTCTTCAAATTAATCCTGCCAAGAGTCAAGTCATCATCATCGGAAGCCCTTTCTTTATTTCAAGAGTCAAATGGGCTCAGCTCCCGGGTGTTTACCTTGACGGTGTGGCCTTGGCCCTCAATAAGACTGTTAAAAACCTTGGGGTCTTCTTCGACCAAACGTTTTCCTGGGGTCATCACGTAAAGGAGATCAGCCGTAAACTTTACGCCGCTTCTTTTACTCTGAAACGTCTTTCTAATTTCCTTCCTATCCGCACTAAAACTATGTTAGCACAGTCTCTTCTGCTTCCTATTCTCGATTATGCGGACTCATGCTCCTCTGATTTGAACGAAGAGCTACTTGACAAGATCGAACGCCTGCAGAATTTCTGCATACGGTTCATATTTGGTCTTAGGAAATATGACCATGTGTCTAAGTTCCGCAGGCAGCTGGGGTGGCTACCTATTCGATTCAGACGTCACGCTCATCTTCTTCAACTTCTATATTCAATTCTTTTCAATCCGAATACCCCTTCTTATCTCAAAAATCACTTTAAATTCTTAGGTCCTTCTAACTATATGTTACGCTCTTCTAATAGATGTTTATTAGAAATTCCATCTCACACTTCATCCTTCTTAGGCAATTCATTCACAATCTCCGCCATTAAATTATGGAATACGCTGCCCGACTCCGTACGATTGGCTACCTCTCTGTCATCTTTTAAAACTCTTCTGTATTCCCATTTCTTAACCTTATATTATCCTGATCAATCGTGACTTGTATAAATCTTGTTTCCTTGTACATCACTATTTGCTGTCCATGTATTTGTAGGATTAGCTTTTAAGTTTTTAGTCCGTTGTTAATTTTTTTTTTGTATTACTTTAGATTAAGGTACTATGTATATATATATATTTTTTTATATCACATTTGTTTCTGCACTTCTCGCACGAATCATGTTTCTTTTTTAGTTTTTTCTTTAACTAGGGTTGCCTGGAAGAGATCGCTTATTAGCGATAAGGCCGCCCGTTGCATCCCTTATAATTTTTTTGTATTGTGTTTGATTTATTGTTTTTTGCAACGAAGTTTTAATAAATAAATAAAAAATAAAATAATGTTCAATGATGTCTCAGTGAACAGACAATTCATAAAAAAATCGTGTAGTTCAAAATAAAAAATATATATTTTCACATACCACTTGCTATTTATTAAATGTCACATTATAGTGTGCATAATGCTATACATATAATTATTTAAAAAAAGGAACTATTTCTGATGAGACGTTTTCTATAGCGGGTCTATGATAGACTATTATACGTAGGTTAGCAGTTAATAATTTGTTGAAACAGATAATTTAATCCTTCATATTTTTCTCAATCCAGTCGTAATAGCCAGAAACAGACGCAAAAACATCCGGGTAGTTTTTAGCGCACGGAATTCCCCAGGACACGACTCCAACTTGAACAATGTTTTTCTTTCCATCACGAGCGACCAGAGGACCTCCTGAATCACCCTATAGAACGAATATATTTATTAATTAAAAATAAATAATTCAGTGGCGCTACAACCTTTTTAGGTCTGTATGTTCTTAATATGAAAGAGTTTATTATCTATAATATAAAAATGAATCGCAAAATGTGTTGGTAAGCGCATAACTCAACAACGCCTGGACCAATTTGGCCAATTCTTTTTTTAATATTCCTTGAAGTACGAGGATGGTTCTTACGGAGGAAATTAAAAAAAAATTGAGTGATAAAGTCTAAAAACAACACTTGAAAGTCAATTTGAACTTTAATACCATATCATGAAGTTCAAGTGTTAGTGGAGGGGTTCCGGGAAGGTAAATTTTTATTTTTTGACATAATGTATTTGTTGTCTTATCAACTTTCTATTTTTTTATCTTACTAGCTAGACCGGTGTCCCGAATAGGAGAATAAGTATTAAAAAAAATAAAGGATCGACTGTTAGGCGGTACGATGTTCGCCAGGCCAGCTAGTTTAGTATAAAGTTGTTTTCCGTCAGTACATAATATGGCGTCTTAAATATTTTATTATTAAGACGAAATCATTTTATTCGCTATTTTGATTTTCTACCTCAATATTCGTATTTTTATATTGTACGGATTTTCAAATACGTCTTACATATAAAACGATTAATATATGTAATCTTTGTCGACGCTACGATGTTATTAAAAAAATATATATAAGCAACTTCAAATCGCAAACAAGACTGTAGTTTAAGATATTACAAATCACTATCCTAAAACCTATTAATCTCATTAGGAGTATGGAAATAAGAATCATTTGACAGATCAATCTTGATTACAGACGGTGGAGTCATTAAGTTGTTAACCTCGGCGAGAAAGGAATGGTAACCATGGCAACGAACCCGAAAATCCGAATCTTATCCTAAGTCACTAAGTTAACTTACTCTACAGGCACCCTGCTTATTTGGTCCTCTCACGCAGAGCTGTTTGTCATCGATTGGTGAGAAATTGGAACCTTTTAACTGCTTGTTGCAGTCCTTGTTGCTAATACTCCTGTAGTACATAATTTGTTGTTTGTTGGGCACAGTTCCTTTATCCTGTGAAACAATTCAATTTGATAGCTAGATACATCGGAGGATCCATCCACTCCTGGGGCCTGGGCAGGGTTTTCTTATCACAAATTCTTTTGATGTATAAACAAATTCCGTTCAAAAATATTTCATATTTGTCAATTTAAGAAAGAACAGACTAATTAATCTAATTAAACCCTTTGACGAATTCTAGAATCGCCTTTGACTGGAGAGTTAGGTCTCAAATAATGTCAATTCGATAACTATTACCTAAATGGTCTTAGTACTTACGTCAATTTGCCCCCATCCTGTCAGAGCACAAATTGTTAAAGGAGCCACAGACTCTTTCATCAATTTGATTGCCATAACGTTCTTCTTCATTTTTATTTTCCCCGTCGACTTTCATAAGAGCTATGTCATTCCTGAAATCTTTTTTTGCATATTTCTCGTGAGTGATAATTTTCTTTATTTTGTAACGGTCACCACCTGAATCGAGTTTGGTTGATCCAACCACTATAGACACTTCTTTGGCGTTAACACTGTAAATTAACATTAGAAATATATATATATATATATAGTACCGGTGATCCTGAGCTGGTGGTTTCCTCGCAAGTAAACATCGCAATACAGCGAGGACAAGCCAGTATTAAAGGTACACTGCCACACATTATTATTATAACTATGTGGGTTAAGAATATTGTAAATTCTGTATATTTTTGTGTTTTCCGGTTAAATCTTTGTCCCTGCGGCAGTGTACCTTTAACGCTGACATTTCCTCGCTGTAGTCAGTATTTAAAATAGTTATTTTCTAATAGGCAAGTAGGTGACCAGCCTTCTGTACCTGACACAAGCCGCCGACATTATTCGGTCTAAGGCCTATTTGCCCACGATGTTTTCATTTACGGTAGACTGAAAGTCCATTGACACCTATGTCCTCAGGAATGAGAGTCACAAGCTGAAGCCACTAGGCCAAAACTGCTCTCTTTCTTTTTAACTTATCACATAAATGTCAAATCCCTGATCAACATAGGCTTTATTTATATCTAGAATACAAAAAAAGTTTTCCTAACCAGGACATCTAATAAAAATAATGTTACTGACCCATATGTGCAGTGACCAGCTGTTAAAACCCATTCTTCGTGTATGATGGAGCCGCCACACGCGTGCCATTCTTGATTCTTGTTGTGCTTACGTATGGAGACTTGGTAAATCGCGAAGTTCTCTGGAGCATCTTTACCCCCTATGATTCGCGTATCTCCGTCAATATCCGAGAAAGCAGAGTCGCCTGTGAATAAACACATTTATTAGCCAGCCTTAATGCTTTTACTTATGAATAACGCGGCCGCGTTTGTGATGACAGATAGCTAAAAAAATAATAGAATAGACCCTTACTTGGAATGGCCCAGTGGGAACAAAAAAGAGAGGACGGCCCACCAAAACCTGGGAAGATGGAATAAAAGGATAGCGGGGAAGGTTTCGTTGAGACAAGGAAGTCGAGCTTCGAGTATTCGGAGTGAATTCTGCGTTTTCGAACAGGAAAGGAAAACATCAAGAGATGTGTGAGAGCCTTGGTAGGAAAGAATCCTGGTACAGTTATCGAATTACACATAAATGAATCAATACTTACCCAGAAGTCCCCGCGAAAGTAGAAGCACCAACCCCAGTTGTACAAACATTTTTCTGATTAGGTATTCTTTGCCTTTACGCCTATTTATATTAAATTTTTAGATAAAAAAGTGCTATTAAAAACGACGTTTAATATACTAAAAATTTATTACTTTTCACCAGTATAATTAATTTTATTAGTATCAGTAAAGCAATAAAAAAATAGAATTTTGAAAAGCCAGTATTAATATTACAATATAATATTAATACTGGCTTTTTTATTATTTAGATTTTATGTATTAATATATACTGTACATTTGATTGGTATGAATAAATGATTTTATGTAAAGTAGATAGGCCACAAATAAAAATACAATTATACCAAAATATTTTAAATTCCATCCTCTATTAGATCCACAACACAGCTCTTTTTAGGGCATCTTCTGCCTTTCTTTGTGGCACCAGTTGCCAGTAGAGGTATTTCCGAACCAATACGATTTAGGGGCTTTCAAGAAAAGAGCGTACCAGTCCCTGAAACGTTGGCAACTCACCCCCAAGTCTCCGGCGTTGCAGGTGTCCATGGGCGGCAGTTCATCATCACTTTAATGAATGTGAACCGCCGGCTCGTTGGTCTCTTTTCACATACAAAATTGTGCACTAAATTTCTTGTCCAGTCCAGTTTCTTGGCCAGTCTCAAAAGAGTCCGGAATCGGCCTAGAGAACATATTTTTCGCGCGTTAACAACATTCTATTACGAATTATTTTGTTATTACATAGTTTCCTTAATGGTTTTTAGATATTTGAAAATATAAATTTCGCTAAATTAAAGCGCCTGATATGAACGTAAGTTTGTGGGATTTGACTTTCGGAAGTCATAGATTTCGCACTCGAATTCTTACCCTAGGCCAGGTGGTACCAGACACAGATTGCCGATCACCACATGCCTATACAGGGTGGCCAAAAAGTCGTGGATCAAACGCAAATAGGGGATAGATGAGGTCATCAGCGGCAAAAAATTGTTCTACGGGAGGTCTCTAAGGTCAACCCTTGCAGAGTTATGATTTATTTTGGTTTTATATGAAAATTGACTTTTTTTTACTAATTCTTCTTAAAATTCGAAAATATCTACATTCTGTATCTTTCTCATAATATCCACTAGATTGGTACTGATGAGTTCTTGCGTTAGAGATACTATTTATAGTTGTTTATTGAGTGTATTCAAGATAATATTAAGTGATACGATATAACATTTTTTCAAATCATAAATTTTTCTTTACTTTGGACCCCACTGTGAAAAAAAATTACTCCACCGAAAAGTGTCCCTGTACTACAAGTTTTGGCGCATTTAATAGGGATTCTGAAAAGGTATTACACGTGGCCATGAGTTGCTCTAATATCTTTCTAGGAAGAATTACAAACAACGATTGTGAAATAATAATTGTATTAAAACAATTATTTCTCAATGGTTGTTTGTATGAAACAAAATATTTTACAATAAAATATGCTCAAAATTCCTGACTCTGACCATAATACTTAATCTGCACCGTCTAATCAAATTCCTACGTAACCCTCCAGCCATCTGTCCAATTTTTTGAATCTAGTCCGATTCACACAGTACTGGTCCCATGTAGGTATATAATCTATCATAAGTCCGAATCGTTGTTGTTTTTTCATCCTAGAAAGATATTAGAGCGACTCATGGCCATGTGTAATACCTTTTCAGAATCCCTATGAAATGCGCCAAAACTTGTAATACAGGGTCACTTTTCGGTAGAGTAATTTTTTTTCACAGTGGGGTCCGAAGCAAACAAAAAGTTTTGATTTGAAAAAAAAATTATATCGTATAACTTAATATTATGTTCAATACACTCAATAAACCACTATAAATAGTATGTGTTAAGCAAGAACTCATCAGTACCAATCTAGTGGATATTATGAAAAAGATACAGGATGTAGATTTTATCGAATTTTAATAAGAATTAGTAAAAAAAAGTCAATTTTCTTATAAAACGCAAAATAAATCATAGCTCTGCAGGGGTTGACCTTAGAGGCCTCCCGTAGAACAATTTTTTGCCGCTGATGACCTCATCTATCCCCTATTTGCGTTTGATCCACGACTTTTTGGCCACCCTGTATAAGGACGATTGCCTAGAAATAGAGATCTGATATTTTCATTGATATTTAAATTATAATAGCTGAAGGTGCGCGATACACCAACAGCTCACGAGAGTAATTGTTGTTGTTAAAGATGTTGATGGTGATAAGAGGTGATGCCCGACAGCTTTGAAATAATCCCACCACCTCGATCCTTGGACCCTACCCTTTAACTCAACTCAAACTCAAAAGATCTTTATTCATGTAGGTAAACAATTACACTTAGGAATTGTCAAGTTAAATTATTTGTAAATTTACATTTACTACCAGTTCGCAAGTCAAGGGCATAGTACACCAGTCATTATAGACATTCGAAATCGAAAATTTGATAATAATTAGAAAAGTTTTCAAACTTCAGTCAAGTGAATGGTACATTGGGACGACAATAAATCTCATTTTGCAACCTTGTCCGCAGTCCGGAACATTGTTAAAATTGCAATTAAATTAATTTTATGTCTGTATGGTCGTGAAAAAAATTCCAAAAGTTCTGCAAACTTGGGGAAGTTTTCGATATAATATTTCATATCACGTATAAAATTTGCAACCAACCTAAGTGTACGGAACATTTTTTGTTATTTATTTTATTTTCGATATATCTGTCAAATTTGCAGAACTTTTGGAACGTTTTCCTTCAGTTTAATAAAGAACAACATTAATTAAATAATGTTCCGTACACTTAAATTGGTTGTAAATTTGACACGTGATGTAAAATAATATATTTAACACCACTCCAACTTTGCAGAACTTTTGGAATTTTGGTCTCAAGAACTAAGCAAATTATCATTTATTGCATTTTTAACAATGTTCCGGACCGCAGAGCAGGTTGCAAAATTTTATAGTTTGTTTTAATACCACTCCCGACCTTACATCAAAATTTGAAAACTTTTGGAATTATAATGAATTAATTGTCTTGACTGACTGGACTATAGAGCGGATAAGAAGAACTGGCAAGAAACTTTCCGCCACTCTTTTTAATCGCCAAGTATTGTCATACAAATTGTTTGAACTGGAGCAAATCAATCCCAAGGATTAGGATCATTTAAGTATCCCTCAAATTTATAAAAAGCTTTATTGATTAATTTCCGTTTAACGAGAGCTTTGAATTTATTTAGTGATAATTCTCTAATTACGCTTGGGAGTTTGTTGTAAAAACGAATACAATTTCCATATAAGGAGTGGTTTATCTTTTGGAGCCTGGTTGGTCGTACACTCAAATTAGTTCTATTTTGCGTATTATACTGGTGAAAGTCACCATTTGTTTTAAAATCGTTTATATTTTTTTGGACATACAACAAGGCTTCAAGAATATATTGACCAGATAGTGTCATAATATTTAATTCCTTGAACTTATTCCGTACCGACTCCCTCGGAGAAACACAACAAATACCCCGAACAGCCCGCTTCTGCAGCACAAATATGGATTGAACCTCTGCAGCAGTACCCCACAGTAGAATACCGAATGCCTTTGGTGCAGACATTCCTTATAAATTTATATATTGACTATTTATGTGTAAGGGTACATCTGTAGGGCTTAAGGATCCGTTGAGTTGTTAGGTTCTTAGGTCTCACCCTCTCAAATATTTAATTGTCTAGTCTTCTAATACGTACATACACTAAATATACTATACCGATACTCCTGATATTTTTATTACATATAAATTTTAATACAAGAAACGTAATTTATTTTGATTTGTTTCATTATTATTTCATTGTTTCAACGTTTGAAATCATTACTTAACGAATATTGTTACGAACCAATCAGAATACAGACAAATCTTGACGTTCTACATTTTTCGTTTCTGTTAGCACTTTACCCACATGACGCGCACTAAACGATCGATATTTCTTTGTTCCTAAATCTGCTCTTGAAACTATCCGTTACATCCTCACACAGTTTCCATATCTATATTTCTATTTTTATTGTTCGTCCAATCTCAATATTGGTTTATCTCTTCAAACCTAAAGATGCACGACACGCATGTCTTACGTTTGTGCTCATCGTTTAATGGTCCTGTTAACAGATTGTGTCGATTTTACAATAAAACCGTGATGAAAACCTTTTGCCGAGACGTTTTAGCAACCTTGCAGTGTTCATTTATTTGCTATATTATTTTCTTTCTTTCTTTCTTTAAAATTATGTATTTTTGTATATTTGCGGATGCTTGGCCGACCCATGCGCATTCTTTAATACAAACCATCCCCTCGTGAGTTGTGTGATGCGATAATGCGGGCTACTCGTTAGTAGTAAAGTTAAAAGTAAAGTCCTCAATTCGTGTATATCCTTTCTATAAGATATTTTCATAAGTATCTGATTGTCCTCATTTTAACATGAGTGTTGTTTGAGAGCAATAATAAAAAAAAAATATGAGTCGTTTAGCACAAACCACCAAATTATTTTGTCGTTAATTGCATGAGCGGCGATGGTAAATGACGTTAATGTCAACATTTTTTTTTTAGAACAAGGGGAAACGGGCAGGAGGTCCACCTTATGTAAAGTGATACCTATATACTCTAAACGCCAGAGATCGGGTTGCCGTGCTTTAAATAATTGTTACACTCTTTTCTTGAAGGACCTTAAGTCCGGCAATACTTTAGTAGTAGAACATCTAGTAGTTTTGTCATAGACAGGCTTTTTAATAAAAAAAATAATTTGCTACACAATAAAATTTATTTAATTAAAAAGCTTTTATGTTTTCATTTCATGTTTTTCTCAATCCAGTCATGATAACCAGAAAGTCAGGATAGTTCCTGCCACACGGGATTCCCCAGGAAACGACTCCGATTTGGACGAACTTTGTTGAATCGAAAAAATATCTTTTTCTTGTTCTTCAATTGTTTTCTACTTCTAACATTTGCTGTACTCGAAATTGTCACTGTTGCACGAACCATACGGTGGGTTAGTGGTATTCATGACAGGCAAAACCGTTTGCGACATCGTTTAGAACAACATACCGGTTATATTGACCGAAATCAAAGGTCCCGGCTGAATTCTATTGTATTAATAACAACGTCATCGGCTGTTATGAGTATCTATGGGTTTTTACGAACAAATATGAGTAGTACCTTCGATGTCGTTAGACAGATTTTGACTGTATATCTATATTTTCGACCTTTCTTCTGATATGTTTTAACTTCTCATTTATTCTATTTATTATTTTGTTGAACGATTCTTCCAGTCTTGTATTCTGTACCTTCATTTAAATTCTCATTGTCTCAAATAACATTTGAAATTGGTGTTCCATTGTTCTTTACAGATAAAAAAACGAAATAAATTAAGTTAAAAAAACGGCCTTCACAAAAGAAATGTCTTTTTAGCGTGATTAATTTTATTTAGATAAAGAAATACATTTAAGGGAATAAAAAGTTAATTACTATTGTCCGGGAGATGGATTGGCTGATGAATTTGCAATTGCAGCAATCAAACAAAACCTGGACTGGATTTAAATGTGTATTAAAATAAAATTCTTATTCGTGTCGCGCGCCGTGCGTCCGTAAATGTAACTGCCGGTCGGTCGCAGCCGCGGCGCCCGCGCCCCACTCCCGCCGGCGCAGATCATGTGCCGTGCGCGTGAACAGGCTCCCCGCCTTGGGAACCCTGGTTACCAAGAGACTCGTCCTCTGGGTTGATAGCTGGGAGCAGACAGACCCTGCCTAAGGCCCTCTGGATTACGCCACGTGAGGTCGTGAAATCGGCTACTCGAGTGATGCCGTCTGCCCCTGGATACAGTTTCTTAACTCGTCCCAAGCGCCATCGCATTGGGGGAAGGTTGTCGTCCTTGATGACAACAAGATCGCCCTCTTTGAGTGTTCTCCTCTGCTCTCGCCACTTAGTCCGCTGCTGCAGCTCACTTAAATTCCCTATGAAACCGGTCCCAGAAATGCCGCTTAAGCTGTTCCAATTTTTGGTATCTGTTTGGATAATTTGTTAAAATAGGTGGTTCTGGTAAAGCTGTCAGCGGCCGGCCTATAAGGAAGTGCCCTGGAGTCAGAGGAGTAACATCGGAAGGGTCTGACGTTAGAGGAGTTAACGGGCGGGAGTTAAGAATTGCTTCAATCTGGGCGAATAGCGTCGTGAGCTCCTCGAACGTCAGATTCGCATTTCCTATTACACGTTTCATTAGTAACTTTGCTGAACGGATTCCAGCCTCGTTCAGCCCCCTCCAGTGAGGGAATAAGCGGGCGAAAAATGAAATTTAATGCCCTCATCATGGGCAGCCGCACTGACAGAACTTTGGCTTGCCTGCAACATTCTGCCTAGCTCATTATTTGCACCCACAAAGTTGGTGCCATTGTCACAATAAATATCATGAGGCTTGCCACGACGCGATATAAATCTACGCAAACACATTAAAAATGCTTCAGTACTCAGACTACTAACCACCTCCAATGTTAATGCCTTAGTGCTTAAACACACAAAAAGACTAAGCCAACATTTGGATATCTTACATCCTCTGCCCTTACGGTCTACGATTGAGAAGGGCCCGCCAAAGTCTACGCCTGTCGCGAGGAAGGGATAGGTAAGAGTGACACGAGGTAAGTTACCCATCATAGGCTGTATTGAGTTACTCTGCATACGAACACACACGATACATTTCCTAAATGTACTGCGTGCAAGATTCCGTCCCCCGATGGGCCAATATTGATCTCGTATAATGCTAAGTAATAATTCAGGCCCACAATGTTTATGACGCACATGTTCTTTCTTAAACAACAGTTTCGTTAAGTTATGACGTGCACATAATAAAATGGGATGAATTTTAGAATACTCACAGATTGAGTTTTGGATTCTGCCTCCAACCCTAATCAAATCATGCTCATCTAAGTAAGGGTTTAGTGACAAAATCCTCGATCTATGGTGTATATTTTTATTGTTTTTTAATGATTGCACCTCATTTGGAAAGGAATCTTGTTGGCAGGTTTTGATTAGGGTCTGAGTAGACCTATCTATTTCATCGTTACTCAGATCACCACTTAGCCGCGAATCCTTCTTTGTTTTACAATTGTGAATAAATCTTAAGATATATCCTACCACCCGGATCATTCGTTGAAATTTCGAGAACCTATCAAACTCAAATGAATGCTCAGCAGACACACAACATGAATATACTTTGAGCTCCGGAAGCTCAACATTTTCTATAGGAGCGCTTGGCCACTCCGTTTTAGGTTTCATTAAAAAGGGTGGGCCACTCCACCATATTTCTAAATCTTGAAGCTTGCTAGGGCTGACTCCTCGAGAAGCTATGTCTGCTGGATTAATTTCTGTAGAAATGTGATGCCATGTAGATTTGTCAGTCAGTTCATGAATTTCATTTACTCGATTGTAAACAAATTGCTTTAGATTACTAGGGTTGGTATTTTTAATCCATCCAAGCACAATTGTAGAATCACTCCAGAAATATTTTTGATCAAACTTACGACTGAGTGACTGACAAACCTTTGAACTTAACTGAGCACCAAGCAGGGCCGCTGCCAATTCCAGCCGCGGTATGGTACTGGGCTTCAAGGGGGCAACCCTAGCCTTGGCGCATAATAACTTGACTGATACGTTGTCCTCTTGATCAGTACAACGTATAAATACACATGCTGCAAATGCACTCTGAGAACTATCTACAAAACAGTGTAATTCCACTGACACTGGAGTGTCCGACGATGGATGCAAAACGTGGCGTGGAATATTTATCGCTTTTATTTGATTTAAATTATTTACAAAGTTACTCCACTGTTTCGATACATCGGCGGACACCAAATCATCCCAGTCCAGTTTAGACTCCCACAACCTTTGTAACAGCATTTTAGGAACAATTGTACAAGCGCTTAGCAACCCTAGGGGGTCAAAAATCTTGCATGTTGCTGCCAGAATAGTTCTCTTTGTGAACGGCTGTTCAATCTGAAAGTCGACTGAAAAATACAGCTTATCCTGTGAGGGACACCAATTCAACCCCAGCACTGATGATTGATTCTGTAAGTTAGAGTACTGATCATTTGTCTGGGATAAATCCTTTTCAGTACATGTGGTTGAAATGGGTTCACTCGAAAATATACTCGGAATGTTAGTTCTAAATTTTCTAAGTGGGAGGCAAGCCTCAGCCAACTTGTCGACGACTGCATCACGTAAGTATTTGAGTTCTGTTTTGTTATCACAACCGGTTATAAGATAAAAACAGAAAAAATCGTTTTTTATAGTATTAGCTACTCGTTTGTCTGAACACTCTGTTGATAACTGAACTAAACATCTGGTGGTCAGATAAGGAGCTGATGTTGTCCCATACGTTACAGTATTGAGCTGCAATGTTCGCAAAGGCTGAGCTTCATTGTCTCGCCATAATATCAGCTGTAAGTGAC